>OZ026625.1:24612678-24639061 GCA_964020975.1 Hermodice carunculata
GCTTGTACTTTTCATTGAGTAATGACATGAAATAAATCACTTGATAGTTTCAAAACAAAACGCTGTGTCATCTCTGAATGGACTCACCCATTTCTTGTGTATTTTCATCTGATATTGAGTATAAACTCCTGGAGTAATGTTTTTTTCTGTGAAAGATTTATTGTTGATCCTGAAATTTAAAATTGTTCAATTGTTCATTGTTTAATTTTTAGCCCTAGAAATGCTCTAGCTTGCATAATTTTGCATGTTACTTTCAAATAATTTAGAGTACAGAGTCTTATCCTCAGAAAATTATTGGGGTATGGAAATTTGCCCATTTTACCCTCTGGCAGAAACCCTGTAAGCTAAAATTAAGATTCAAGATATCTCTGTGTTTCAAAAGCAGATGAAATGGAGGTGATGCAAGAAAATTTGTTTGGATATATTTTGTTGATTTAAAAAAAAAAAATGGAAGAAGACCAAGCGTCCATATGAACCTCTATTGCATTGCATTTTACTTTGAAAGGTAATATTTTAGAAAAATTATCCACAAGTGGAGTTCATGTTTCTGCAAGTCATATGTGTTCATGGAACAGATAACAAAAATCAGAACTCAAAAGAATATATTCACATATATGTGTATGTTACATGCATATGTAACATATACTGTGGTGTGTAATTAGTATTTTTTTTCATAGATTTGACTTTTTGTGTTGTATAATTGTTTCATGTTGTTGTCTTCATTACTTGTTTGGTGATGTTCATTGTTTTTTTGGTGTTCATTGTTTCATGATGTTCAATATTTCATCATGTTCATTGCTAGTTCTATGGTGTTCAGTCTTTGTTTTGCAGTTTTTATTACCTGTTAAATGGTGTGTATCACTTGTTTTGTTGTATTCATTCATGATTCATGATGTTCATCACTTGTTCCAGGAACCGTATGCAGAGTTTGTCGATCAAGCTGTTGAGAATGAATGGCTCATAAAGAAGGTAGGTTTCAGATGAAAAATATTTTAACTTTAGATTTACAAGTAAAAGCTGTATGTACAATGTTGCCACTGTGTACAACTTATTTTGTAAATTCTCTGATTTTATTTCGTGGATTACGTGCAGCAATGCCTAAAAAGTTTAAAATCCTGTTGTCCATGTTCAAGGTTAAAAATCTTGTCATTGTGCTTTCCTTGCAAAATCAGAAAAGTGATTCTAATGTGCAGATGTGAAAAATCATTATATTCTAATAGATGTATATTCTAGAGTACTGGAACCTCTCATGTGAGAAACTACTTCATTGAAAGACCACTGCCGTTTATGGCTACATTCACCAGTTCTCTAAGTCTACCTTTTCCATGCTATTTTACATGCATGAGAGACCACCTGTTTTATATGACCACTTTTAGACCTTCCCTAGGGGTGGTCTCTAAGAAAAGGGTCTGCTACATGTTATTGTAATCTATAGACATGATTATTCTCATACCTGGGATTATAGGTTTGTTTCTAGTCCTCCCATCCATCCATCTGTCCATTTATCAATCCAGCAAAGGTGTCCAGCATATATTTTTTATACCTTAGCACCTACACCTACCAAGTTTGGTGTGTGGGCACTTCATGGGATACGATATGGGTCATGCACCAAAATTGGCCCACAGAGACCTCGACCCTTGATCCCGAATAAAGGTTTAACCTGTTTGGGCCATATCTAAATAAATAATTAACACCCAACTACTGGTACTAAATTTGGTGTGTGGACGTTTCATAGGATAGGGTAACACACCAAAATTGGCTCACTTTGATGTGACCTTTGACCTGTCCTGTCTCATCAAGTTTTAGCTTGTCTTAACCTTGTTTGCTCCACTTTGGCTGATCAGCTTTTCACGCCCAAAATTACATCGTGTCCCTCTCCTTTCCATCTCGCTGTCTGATCTCGGTTGGGTGACTATGTATTGCTGGACTGTCTTTGATATTGTTCTTGTGTTCGTGTAATATATAAACATACTATGTATTCTTATATTATTTGAATTGTGTTCAGAAAGTGCATTTTTGAGAGGCAAGGCTGCTGTAACCATAGTGATAAATATCAATGTTATTATAACCATGCATAATCAAGATTACTGTTCTTTGCAGATAAAGAAGCAGTATGAAGCTGTATGTGCCAGTGCTGCCCCCTCGTGGCAGACCCGTGGCAGTGCCATGGTGAAGTATTTTTATGGTTGCTCCAGATAAACAGTGTATGTGTGTAGAAGTAACACGTGAAGCCTAGCCAACATTTGTGTTCTGAGATATGACTGTGTATCAGAGGCATTGCTTCACCAACCAGTAAAGTCATGAATTCAACATAAAAAAAAAATGCTTTAATCCAACGTCAGAGCAAATTTTAAGATCAACTTTCTTGTCGGCTCTGTTGGTGGTGTGGGTTTAAAGTTCCTATGAGCCAGTAACTAAATGCTGGTAAGAGGTTGGATGGCTAGTGAAAGATTTGGAGTTACTGTGCACTTCGGTTGCTGAGATTCTTTGATCTGTATTCAAACATATTTCTTCAGAAACATTAACAAGTTGGTCAGATGCATGTTCTTTTGTTAAAGGTTAGTTTTGATACGGACAGAAATGTTGCTTTCTAACCATACAAATGAATTGAAGAATGTTGAAATTTTCTTTTCTGGTGCCCTCTTTCATATTTTTCTTTGTATTTTACACCAGAATGAAAGGCAAGCTGCAGTGTGGATGCAACAGAATCTGAGAGAACAGGCAAGTTGAATTTAGGTTTCTGTAGAAACAAAAATCAAAGTTGTGAAGAGTGTAACAAGGTAGAAGAAAAGTAAATGTCATTGGCTTCACTACATTATAGTTTGATGGGTAATTGTATTGAATCTAAACTTATTCAGATGTAATCTTCTATTAAGCTGAAAGAAATACATTTCTCTAAAACATCTCTTGTGCATAATTAATTGGGGATGGCTTCACCACGTGATAGTTTGACAGTAATTGTATCGAATCCAACATAATTTTGAATATGATCTTTCATTCAAGCTGAAAAAGTGCATTTCTGTGAAGACCTTTCTTGATGAAAAGACACCATTGTAAGAGACTTAGTAGTGTGTCAAAACACATTTACAAAGACTTTCTTTTTTTGCTATTATCATATCTGCTTTGTGAATTCAAAATCATTCTGCTCTAGCGCAAGTTACTCATTGTTTATGTTGCTGTTACAGTATGTATATTTTGGTTTCCATGGTTGCAGTTTGAGTTGTTTGAGTTCATTCGGCTGGTTTATCATTGGTTATGTTCCTGTTCCTATCGTTACAGTCTGAGGGGTTGGATATCTTTCAGTTGTACTTATTGTTTACATTCTTGTTTCCATGGTTACAATTTGAGTTGTTGGGGACCATTCTACTTTACTGCTAGTTGTACATTGTTTATGAAGCTGTTACCATGGTTACAGTGTGAGTCGTTGGATATCTTTCTGCTGTACTGGTTGTTTATTTTCTTAATGCTAGGCTGCTAGTTGCTCGTTTTTTATGTTGCTGTTGCCATGGATACGGTGTGCATTGTTGGGCATATTTCTGCTGTACTGATTATTTATTTCTGTGTTGTCGTGGTTACAGTGTGAGCTGTTGGAGATCATCCTGCTCTACTACAAGGACTTTGAGCATCCTGGGGACCAGCTGGCAGAGCTGGCCGTCAAGTTCCGCAAGCAGGGCTTTGGCATTCGGCAGACCAACAAACACCTCTTGGAGGACAGCAGTGAGAAACTGCTGCATAGAATAGGGTGAGGAAACTGTCATCCAATAGAAAGCCACCTCTCACTGTCTTCTCAGGGAAGGACTGTCAGCCAATCAAAAGCCACGTCTCACTGTCTTCTCAGGGAAGGAGCCCTATTGGACGGAGCCTCTGTGGTCCTAGCATATGAAAGTGCAGTGCACCCACCCGTCTTGACATGAAAAGAATAATTAATTTTCATTGTAACTTTTAAAATAAGATGAAGTTCTTTTACCAGTTAATGTATATTGATGTTTTTTACTTTTATTTCATTGAATTGTGTTTTATTTGTCTTTACATAATTCCTATCATGATACTCCGTTGTTTTACCTGGTAAGAGGGCTCAATTTACATGTATTAATGAAAAGTTTCAATAAAGAATGTATTTTCACGGTTCACAAGGGGAATGGAAATTGTCACATTTTACCCAAATGATGCATGTAAAAACAGCTTTCAGATGTATATTTTATGAAAACTGGGATTGTCATATCAATGGCAAGTTGGTCTTTCATGTTTTCCAACAAATATGTTCTTTACATTGCAGCTTGACATAAACTTAGGAAGTAGCAATCACATTTCACAAAATACCTTCACTCTGCTCTTATTATTCTAATGACATGTTGGTCAGGTTCCTACAAGTGTTGATACTCATTGAGGGGGTGGATCTGGAGTATATGTACAAGTGTTATGAGACTGATAGCCTTAACAAGCACCAAGTGCTCAAGCCAAAAACTTTACAGGTAAGACCTATAAAACAATGCAATTCTTTTTTTCTGCTGTGATCCTGAGGGCTGAACTTCCTTGAAAACAAATTTCCGTAAGAAAAACGAGAATTTCTGCTTTCCCCCCAGGGCTAGTGCCATTGAGATTAAACCTGCCGAAATTGGAGTTTGAGTTGTCCCAGGCTAGCAGACATGCAAATTGTAGAGCCCTTGATTTGTATATTCAACCCCTTTCCCTTGCATTGATACTAAGTCAACAGCTTTCCGTAACATGGGTTGGGCACCCAACCCATGTCAAGGAAAGCTGTTGACCTGGAGCATATGATCTTGATCGGTCTCATCTATAATTTTAAATTTGTTGTCATTACTGTTGAAATTAGTGGAAAACTGTGAAGCAAGTGACATTTGACCGCCAGCTGGTTTTGGTTGGTTTAAGTTGGAAATGGTTAAGTGAGATATGGTGGTACCCTGCTGTAAAGACCAACTCCCATGAGGCCAAATGTTTCGCAACGGCTATGCTTTGAAGACACTTTAAAACCACCTGAGGAATGAAACCACGTTTGGCTGTCTGTAGTGGCAGTCCTAGATGGCAACTACCACTACTGATTGATAAAGAGCTTGTAAACAGGTGGGAGTGAGCTATGGCAATGAATAGAAAAAGCTAGATTTGTTCACCAGTGGCCATATTCACAAAGAATTTGATCTGATCCTAACTTTAATTCTAAAATTAAAGTCAATGTGGTTTGCGCCCTAAACTTCTTAATCCTTGGCTCAATGTTTGACCAAAACTTCAAGGATTATCCAATATATGCTCTTGGCTACAATATTAACTTCAGGATTTACAGGCTCATTTTATTAAATCAATCTTAGTTTGATCTAGTATTTAATCTTTTAATCTAGGATTAAAATCTGGATTAAATCAGGATTGTCTTTATAAAATGGAAACTTTGATTCAAAAATTCATATTACAGAGGAGAACATGGATTGATTAATCCTGCAAGTTTAGATCAAATATTAGGCCAACAATTCAATAGTTCAAGGCCCAAAGGCGCACTGACTTTCATTTTAAGATTAAATTCAGGATCAGATTAAACTCTTCGTGAATACAGCCCCTGAGGGTGAATTAGATGAATTTAATGCTGTGCTATTGTGGCTGCTGTTCTATGCTAATCCCTTTCATCTCACACTTAGAATGAAAATAAGTCATTTATTCTGCAAATTTGCCACTTAAAGACAAGATGAAAGGATTAGTAATCCGTTTATGAAAAGCATAGTTATTGTGGGACAATGTATACTTTTAGTGAGCCATACATTGATTTATGGTGTCTTGCAATAGGATGAAGCTCAGAAAACTTAGACCACCAGAGTGCACTACAGGCCATGAGGGATTATCACCAGCTTTTGACCAATCAAACAACAGGTGTTTGGTGAACTCTCTCAGGGTTTTAGAAATTAACTATTTTTTCAAGTTTCCCCTGGGCAACCACAGCACTTTTACAAGTTGCCCAAGCCTCCAGAAAGTTGCTCAGTTTCCCACTACATGAGAATTCAGTTACTAGTTAGCTTCATAAAAGACACTGATATTTAAAATGTTACAAATATAGATGAACAAGAGCTATAGTTGTCACCACTATAAAAACAGCCTTTCTGCAGGAAAAAGACAATTTTAGGAACTAGATTTAATGTTGCCACTATTGTTGGAAATGATATGTTCTGCTGAAGATAGAAAATTGCCCAGGGCACCTTGACACCCACTAATTTCGAACCCTGCCTCTTGATCAGTTGGGAAGTAGCTGTATGTAGTGAGTCAGTTCTGGGCATATCCAGTTCTAGGAAAGTAAGGAATTGTTTTGCAGGATATAGACGCTGTGATGTCTTGCCTGGGAGACAGTCCCCAGCACGGGCCTGTGGTGTTGACGTGGGCTGTTGTCAAGCACTTGGCCAAGAGTGACGATTCTGCCACAGCTGTCAGAAAGCTAGGGAATGCTGCTCTACAATTACGGGTCTTCAGCTATCTCTGCAACATGCTAGATACGGAGCCCTTCAATGGAGAAACAGTAGGTTCACACTAAATTGTTCCATACGTGTAATATGAACTTCCATCTATTCATCAGTGATCATTACTTTAATGACATGATCTTTCAATCAAGTACAAACACGTTTTTTCAAAGACAGGCAGTTTGTGGATTACTGAGCAAGTCATGCTTCACTTGTTATAAGTGTTTACACAGCAGTCATACTGTACCACTCGAAAGTCTCACTCCATGCCCACTTAAGGGGCTCTAGTGGGACCACCTGCCAATACCACTGCCGACATTGTAATTAACTGTTTTAGTGCCAATCACGACTAAAGTGAACCTACTTGAATCAAACTAGTCTGAATTAATATTAGGATCCAGATTCTGTATTCCTCATAAAAAGACCTTTCATTCAAGTGCCAGTATGCCTATAATTCCAGAGAGAATATCCCAGGTCCACAGCTTTTCTCGGCACGCATTGGGAGCTATGCGCCGAGAAAAGCTGTTGACACAGTCCAAAATTTGGCACTCAAAGAGTTACAGTAGAATAAAAAGCTGGCACCAAACCCAGGTTTTTGGGCACAGGCTGCAGCCCACAGGGTGATTCAAAAAGAGTTTTCCTGGGGGTCTACTCTGCGGGCAGAAGTCCTTCGGGCACAGGTGCCTCTGAGAGAGCACTTGAGAACACTTTCGGGGAGTACTGTATGACATCAAGATGAAGTCATAACCGTTGGGCTTCATATCTTTCAGCTTTGTATTTGCCAACTGGAGAGAGAGAGAGAGAGAGAGAGAGAGAGAGAGAGAGAGAGAGAGAGAGAGAGAGAGAGAGAGAGAGAGAGAGAGAGAGAGAGAGAGAGAGAGAGAGAGCTATTCATATTTAATTATGAACTGCTCTGCTCCCCTATGTTGCTAAGCAACTGAACTATGCCTCTACCATGATCAAGGCACTTACACTAGTTATGTTACTTAACCATCCAGAAATTACACTTTTTCTACCAAACAACTGAAATTTTCCAAAATGTGTTCAGCATCTTTTGTATATTTTAAAACTTACTTAATGACTTTTTTGAGCTTTTTGCTTTCTCGAGTTGTTCCTTTACCAAAGAAACTCAGCTTAATACTGTACCCCCCTTCCTGTCAAGTTCCTTGCTGCAGTCTAGGGTGCAGCACAGGATCCTAGTTAATATGAATATCTTCTATTCTATTGTTGATTACAAGACCATAGACTCTTTCCAGGGTAGAAGGAGACTGAATCAAGTTTTATGTATGGATCTCTACAATAAACATGCAGAGTGATTTCTGTTGGTGGAAATTGTAAAAGTTTAAAACAGCTGACCGTTGACATGTGGCAGTCTTTGGTGGTTTGTGGTGGGAAATGGGAGAACGTTGGGTTAATCCATTTTTTGGCACTCGGGGTACATCTTTCATGCTTTATATAAACTGTATTTAATAGTTTGCCTGGCGAAGTGTTAGAATTGGCCAACCAATTTGTAGGGTGTTTTTGGGGGGAACTATCAAAGGCATATTTCATTAATTGGAAGGGTAATGCAATTTTCAATTTGTTCCATTGATGTGACCCCATTACTGTCTGTTGTTTGTGAAATAGTTTTGAGAAAACACCTTTGGCTTATTTTCATGGTCCTAAGGGGACTGCAGCCATTTGAGATTACTTTTCACATCATACTTTGTCAAACAGTTGCTTTGAATTATTGTAGTGGCGGAAACTTTTTGGAAAAAAACAAAACCTATAAAATAAATAATTTTGTTTGGGTTTTTTTAGGTGTCCAGTTGAAACCTTTGCAGAATTCCAAGGGAGTAATCATTATCAAAAGTCTCAAGAATTACCGAAATATGCCCATCTATACAATGCACCAACAGCATATTGTTAATTGGAATTTCCAGACTTAATGACTGCTCCCTTGGGAAAAGTTATTCAGATGGTGTTGTTAGAATAATGGTTGGCAGTCCTCTTCATGGTTGATTCTGAACACAAATAATTCCATACTCTTTTCTTGTGTGACAATATGAAACAGGCAATGTCTAATTAAATACAGATTCTGCTCCCAGGAAGGTAATATCTATTCACAAGTGCAACTGCAAATAATTTTTTTGTCTTTTGTAATGTTCTGATCACAGATGGATAAGTTTTAATAGCTGGTCCCTTGAGGAAGCCCTGAGACAAGTTGTCGCAGTGTATAATGATTAGATTGCCGTGTTGCCATTCATAATTAACTTCAATAGATACTGAGCACTGGGATCTCAAATGAAATGAGTTAACTATTGTCAGACCGTGTGCAACTTTTGGCATTTTCAAAGTATCATTAGGTAGAAAGTTCAGTGTTTAAATGGCAAAGAAACTGGGATGTTTTTTAAACAAATGTTTGGATAATTTTTTTTTGCAATGGTCCCTTACCCAGGGACCATAGTGTATCCATAGCCCAGGTTAACAACTCTTCCTGTGATGTATTAGCTGTAAGATAGTGAAACATAAGGTGAACTTCATTATAACAACACTCATATAGCCAGCATATTGACTTAACACAATTTTTGAGGGACTTAAAGTCAAAGTAAATTCATTTTGTATTTGACAGACTCATTTATCTGATGTAATCAGATATCTGACACATTTTGCAGGGAACAAATGGTGTCATCATTACAAGATTTCAATGAATCGGCAAAGGAAAAAACATATTGCCTTGGCGTTTTAAGCAAGATAGAATTTGTATATTACAAGTCCTAAGGGACATAACTGAAAAGTTGAATATTGATGACAAATACTTCTTTCATTATTTGCCTCTAGATATTAATTCATTGCTTCCAGCCGATCCGTGTGTGTGGGGGGGGTGGGGGGATGGGGGGGGTTATTATCCTTATACATGTATCTCAGTATCATAAGTATAATCATGAATAACATGTGAGGCACAATTAGTGCATATATGCTTAATGCCACTATTAAAGAGGTGTGGGTACTTCAGTACATGTTTAAATTGGGTTTTAAAAAAGTATAGAATAAATATCCATCAGATATAAATTTTTGAAACAGAAGTCTTAGGAAAAAGTGTGCAAGTGTTCTCATGAAATAGATGTGTACAATAAAACCTCCCTATACCAAACACCCTTGGGACCGGAAAAAAGTGTTTGGTATAGTGAGGTGTTCGGTATAGGGAGGTTTGCTTACATTGGAAGTATATATTCGGGAACTGAGAAATGGTGTTCAGTATACGGAGGTGTTCAGTTAGAGAGGTTTTACTGTACTTTTTTTTAAGGCAGATGCACTGTAGATGTTCCTATCACCACAGACCACCTCCACTGCAACAAAAATGTCTTAATAGACAGGTGGTCTCTCACGACAGGTAAATTAGCATAGAAAGTCTAGGCCCTGGGAACCTGTAAACAGGTATCTCATGACAGAGTGATCTCATGACAAGGGTCTGTCGTGACTGCGACTTCTGTGTTGTCAGTAATATATTTATTTGGGTACAGGTTACTTAACAGTGTAACCCTTCAAATCCTAATTTCTAAAGCTTTTCCCAGTGCCCTTTAGTGTCCTTTAGACACAGAACACCCCAACAGAGTTGAGGAAAGCTGTGGAACTTGGACGTGTACTGTGTTTTGAAGGGTAGAATTTAAACAAGGCATAGGGTACTTTAATAGGAGGCCCCTGCATGAGGACTTTGATGTGGGATCATTATAGTAATCCAGAAAAGTGTGACTCTTACCATGGTAAGGTCTCAAGGGGTTAATACTGAGATGATGGTGTAAAGCAGTGGATTGTCAGTGTTTCAGTTACTGTTCTAGTGTTTAATTCTTTGAAGTGCCAAGTTTGGACAATCAACAGCCTTCATGGACACACTTTGGGCCCAAAGTATGCCTAAGAAAGATATCCACTTAGACCATTCTTACAATCTTGGCTCTCTTATAGTAACTGTAGGCATGCTGGGACTTGAACCAAAGGTCCGTTCACAGAGAATATGAATCTGGCTTTCTAACATCACATCAGAGAACATTGACTTTTGTAAATAAATGAGTTAAAACAGGAAAGTGTCAAACTGTACGGTACATTTATGTTGCAGACCGTGGCCACTGTATGCCAGGTTGTCACCTATGGCCTCCTGTGTATCACTCTCTCTATCTTCCATGAAGACACACTTGGAGACACAGAGGTAAACAACCATTGAATATTACGCCCAGTTCAATCTGTTCACCGTTCATCTTCAGTGAACTATTACATTAACATTGCTCATCGTGAAAGTGGGATTCAAAATGCCTTGCATGAAGGTATTCTACATGTTTAACTCAAGCCAGAAATTATTAAAAGTGCTGGGGAGCTATGTATGGACTGGCTTTCAGGAAAGAACACAATAAACTATTGGTGGCATGCAAAGGTAATTTATATATGTACATATTTCTGTAAATTGTTCCTTGTATTGTACTGTGTTGAGCATTATAGTTATAGGTAGTTTCGACTTGTGCCTATAGATGGCGCCATGGAATTTTCTCTGTAACTGTTGGCCCCAAGAGGGTGGAAATGGTTAAATAAAGAACTTGAACTTGAACTTGTATGGATATGACCTGTTTCTGGCATGATGTGAAACCTGCCCTTGAAAGTTGAAGAGTCCTCTTTCAATTGGTTGGTTTGCACAATCAAACCCACATGTTTATATTCAAAATTTGTGTAGATGATTTTAAATTCGAGTTTAATTTTCTTTTTAACCATTTTCAGAATGTAGTGTCAGTAAGTATAGTACTTTTCGAAGGCCTTCAAATTTTGAAAGTCATTGTCTGTTACACCATGTTCTGTGATGCTGTCTGTTTCTTCACTAACATTTTTGTCATTGCATACCACAGGAATTGTATGATTTAGCATCAAGACTCTTAAAAAAGGCAGTCATCAGTGAAGATTTCTGGCTGAAGGTATGTCAACTCTTGTAAATGCTTTCCACCTTTCTGTTGACTGAATGCAAGTACGCCCATACCAGAAACCAAAGTACTTGTCCCTCAATGTACATTTCAAATCGCAATGGCCCTATCTAATATCGTTAAAATGTTGCTGAAAATTCTTTTGCAGAGAAAGGGTCTGGAGGGATATATATGTAAAACTGTCATGTAAATTTCCTCTATGATCCAAAGTTGGGAAATAGGCTTCTTATTGCATATTAAGTAATGCAAAAGAGATTACACGGAGGATCTGTTAAATGTGATCCCTCCAAAAAACAGAGTTGTTTTTGCATTCTGTGGCTCTAATAGGATTCCCAGGATGAGCAGAAGATACATTAAAAAAAAAGAAGAAGAAAAAAAGAAAAACCAAGGAAAAAGAAAAAGGAATGTTGCTTGTCCCATCTAGTTTTATGGGGCAGTTCTGTATCACAAATTCAAGAGAATGTGTAAATTTTTTTTAAAAAAAAAACAAAAACCTGCTTTTCCTTTGCTGTGACAATGAATTATATAGTGTTCGTTTTATGTCTTCTTGTTTTGATTTATGGTACGGACTGTTTAAATCTTAGCAATACTGATTTTAAAAATATGGAATGTGGTGAAGGGAGCCTGATGAAAATATTCAAACAGGTCATGCAGCAGCAATCTTGAGCTCTTATGGTGCCCCCTAGAGCCAACATGGTGAAGCACAAAACCATATAGTTATAGTACAGAGCTTTTGGAGTGGAGTCCCCGCTACGCAGAGTTTTAACATCTTTATTGGCAAAGTGCATTGCTACATGATAGCATTACAAAGGGACTCTGATCTCGCAAATCGTACAGTATGGGGTGTCTCCGGTAAAATGTATCTTTGTGAAACTTAACCTGCAGAACTCCAAAATGTGTAGTCCTGGCTCGAACAGCCTGATTGATTCACTCCAACAACTTATTTTTCCTGACAATTATTTTAAGCCCTGGTTGGCTGAACATGTGCTCACTTCTTTCTTGAGTAAGGCCTTCTAAGTTCCTTTGTCTGTGGTGGAGTCCTGGGATTTGGGGCGTACAATGGATCCCCAGTCCTCTTGGCTCCCAGGCACAAACCTGGTGGACATGATCTTAATGTCAGTGGTGGTGGTTCCATTCTTAGGTCCTGGGACCCGGGGGTTTCCAGGATTGCTGGTGCGTTTGCCTCCCAGGACCAAGCTTGCTAGATAAATAAAAATGCAGTGGTGGTAGTTCCATTCATGTATGGCACCAGGCAAGCAATTATACATGTATTTATATTTTGTGTTTAACAATTAATTTTAGTGCTTTGTTTTTAATCACTGAAGCCAGCAATTCGGTTTGTTGTTATGTGTGTATATCTGTAGTTTATGTAATTATTCATTTCGATGTACATTTTATTTCCTCTTTTCACAGGGGTTTTAATAAAATATCATTATTATTATTATTATGTATTTTGTCATCGTAACATGTTGATATTTCAGGGTGAGGAGGAGGGCCTTGGCATGTTGCTGCAATCAGCACGATCCCGCTTCCCTCTCTTTTTCCCTCCATTGCTGCAGATCTCCACTGCTCTTTCTTCTGCCAGCAGGTCCAGTTGTTATAAGGTAAGTTAACCCTCAAGTAAGTTAAAGTCACAGTGAGGCTGTACTGTAATATTCGTAGTCAACTGGATCCTTAGCTGGGCTGACCCAGGGAATGTTAAAACTTGCCAGTTAAGCTAAAGCCTTTTTTCTTTTTTTTTTTTTTTTTGCCAAATGCACCAAACCATGCACAAGATTCTATATTTTGAAATTATACTCCATAAATCTTAATGATCAAGTAAAATACTATTAACGTGCATCAAAAGTTGAATAAATTATGAAATATCCCTGGCCAATTTGGGTAAAGCATACACAATATTGATAGCTAAATTACACTTTTTTAAGCCAGTGGCTCTTTGGCTAATGGATAGCATTAGCATAGCCAAGAACATTTGGGTAAAATGAATGTAACTTGAGTCACTGCTGTGGTACTCTCTGTACAGACCTCTTATGATGAGAAACTGCATATTTTTTAGGACTGGCCTTTTATGGCCTCAGACTAGAAATTCTGTATCATAAGACCATATTTTGTTGGCAGTAGCTTGAAGTTTGAAGTTTGTTTATTCTCAAAGCCCCCACAGGGGTACGTGAGTATACCGCAGACTATGTACATGTGCACTTGCCTTCAAAGCAGACTCAAGCTGCGTATTTTGTCTGCTCCGCTGGGGTCTGCCTTTCTTTGACAAGGTTACTGTTTTAACGTTGTGAAAAGTGACTCAGTTTCTAATTGGCTGAGTATGGTTACCATAGTAACAGGCTTTAGTACACTAGGGACCAGAGGCTGGTACTGGTCTAGGCTATAATAATGAACTTCCTGATTGGTGCTTCAGTCTAGTGGGAGGGTCAAAGTATAGTTTCGTTTCCCTGACTATAAATAAAATCATGTTGAAGAAGGGCAGATCAAGTGTTGTAACACGGAACTTGGTCTGCTTTGCAGGCAACATGTACACATACCATATATAGAAATATATTTACAAAGATGTAAATTGAGAAAAAAAAATCAGTGGTCTCAAATAGCAGATGCTACTGTATTTGGAATGTTGTTGCAATATTGCTACCAAAATAGTGCCAAAAGGTTGGGGTTTTTTTGTTTTTTTTTGATTGAGGAAAGTGGAAACGGCATGAAAAAGGGGAAGAAAACAATACTTTCACTGTTTGCACATGGAGTGTTTTAAAGTGTGTAGCAACCAAAGAATATGGAAAATGTGTGATGATTGCAGGACACATTTTAAATGTCATGTTTGCAAAATACACCAAGACTAGGACAAAGATTTTCAACAATGTCATTCAGATTTTAACCAAACGTGCCGTATTTCAGTGTTTGTGCCTACCTGCATGTGTTCTAGGTACAGCAGATGCTGGACCAGTTGTCCACGTACACAGAATATCTCGACAGAAACCACGCTCGGGACATCGAAAGCACAGGGGATGAATTTGTATGGAGGCTGATCCGTGACAAGCGGCCGTACAACGCAGGTCAGGCTGCTGTGTACATTCTTCAATATCTGTCTACCTGGACAAACTAATACCTAAATATACACAAGTGACAGTGGTTCTGGCACTGCCTGGCAAGTCATGCTGAAGCTGCCGCTAGGCCAGCTGCAGCATGGCTTGTCAGACAGTGCCAGAACCACTGACCAAGGCCTGTGACCATAGTATGAAATGAGTTCAATGTTTGCATATTGCAGTAGTTTACACATACAGGTGTTGTGGATTTATTCATTTGAGCAGGAATTCTGTGGAAAAAAATGACATCTGGGTGATTTGAGTAGGAAAGGGTTAAGTACTATTTAGCTGTGTAAGGTTAAGTACTGTTTAGCTGTGTAAGGTTAAGCACTGTTTAGCTGTGTAAGTTTAAGTACTGTTTAGCTGTGTAAGGTTAAGTACTGTTTAGCTGTGTAAGGTTAAGCACTGTTTAGCTGTGTAAGGTTAAGTACTGTTTAGCTGTGTAAGGTTAAGTACTGTTTAGCTGTGTAAGGTTAAGTACTGTTTAGCTGTGTAAGGTTAAGTACTGTTTAGCTGTGTAAGGTTAAGTACTGTTTACCTGTGTAAGATTAAGTACTGTTTAGCTGTGTAAGGTACCTCTTATCTTTCATTGATAACTTCTATCAACATAAATTTTACATGTATGGTGGCTTGCTATGAGTGCCACTGACTGATATTAACCATGTACTTGCAGGTCCTTCCTTTGTGATACCAGCTGGTTGCCTGGGCCAGTTACATGTCCAAGGTATAGCCACTTCCATCTGTATAAATCGCTGCTTATGACCAGTTTGTTATTTGGTCATGTTCCAGTCTAACTGACCTAGCGTAAGATGTTAAAACTAAACTAGAGTATTATTCATCCTTAGGCAATAGATTCAATAAAAATACCATGTTTATTAAATGATTTATGGGCATGGAAAAATGTGCTATGCGAATGTGTGTGGGGTTTTTTTTTTTTTTTGATGAACATCAATTTATTGTTTTTACAAGCATGATAAGAGAAAATAAAATAAAAAAAACCAGAACTGCATACTTGTATTCAGTATCACCCAAATATTAATAGTGTATTGTCCCTTTTTACTCCATCAGTCATTAGTTTTCCCTGGCACAATTCAATAGCTGCGCTTAGTTCATACTGAAAGCATTGCACCAAGGAAAACTCTTGACTCTTTGCCGGGATGGTTAATATGACAATGTTTGTTGTTGCAGAAAAGTCCAGTCCAGTGGTACAGTGGGAATGTACATACAGTGGCTGGCAACTCTTCCACTGTGAGACACAGACGCTCCTAGAGCAGATCTCGCACGGGGCAGGTATGGCTTGTCAGTCCGTTTGTCTGTTCTTGAAAAAATGGAGAGACAAAGAGCCTGATGTGACAAAAAAAAAAAAAATGTTTTTATCATTAACTTAAGGCACATATGAGGCGTTATTGTGTTTCAGTATCAGCTTGTGTCTTTTAAGAATTTTTGTCTTGGTTTAAAACTACTTAGAAGAAGGAAGGAAAAGCAGCTGTTGAAAATACAGCTTTGAAAATATGAATTTTATGTTACATATGTGTACTTTGGAAACAAAAAACTTGGTTTGATGCTTAATGCATTGAACTTCTAGAAAGCTGAATCAAGTTATTTGGATTGGCAGTTTGAAAATACTGTGACATTTCTCTGTTTTGCTCATTTTATTTTGGGAAATGCAGTGTATGTACATCAACTTTGCATTTTGTGCTCTTTCCATGAAGTCTGACAATGTTAAATGTGATGGACAGAACTGAATTTCTTACATACCTGGCACTTATCTCAGGCAAGGTGTGCTGTTTCTATCCACAAGTGGTTGTGGGTAACTTTTTGACTGTCGCAGCTTGTTTCCAATAGGTCAGTCACTTGACTAGCAAACAAACTGTCAAAAGTGCAACAGGAAAATTGGCTCTGATTCAGATATCCTTTTGCAATTCCTGTCAAGTATAGGTATGTGAGACGCAATGTCTAGCCTTGGGTGGCGTTTTCAGACATTTGTGGCACTTGTTTGATTTGCTGGTTTTCGCTCAGCAAGTTTGCAACTGCCATTTGAAGTTACATTATCTATAGAACAATGGAATAAATAAAATTTGTCACTTGTTTGCCTGATTAATGCATGTTTAGCCATGACGTTGCTTGTATTTAGCACCTATATTAGGGTAGAACCCTTTAGGTTATAAGATGTGCTTATCAATTTGCAACACTACCCATATTATGCTCTCATCATGAATGAAGAAGACTCTGTCAAGTAGGAATGTCAAGCTGAAGTTTATTTTTTTCAGGAATGGTGATGGCGGAAACAGCCCAAAGGGTGCAGGGAATAGCCAAATTACTGACCGCAACGGTTAAGACAGACCCCAACATGGTGAAACATACAGGGGGTATAACAGACTGCCTGTATCTGGTCATACACAGGTAAGCTACCTCTGTGCCACAGTCATCACGTGGCCAGCTGAGGGAGCACTTTTTGATATCCATTTTAACCCTAAAAGTGCTAATCACAGCTATAGTTGTTTTCTCATTACTGTTAAACATATTATGGTTAAAAGATTCAAATACCAGCAAGCCTGGTCTAAAACAAAAAGTAGTCTTAGTCAACAGCTTTCCTTGGGGCACTTTGTGTGCAAAGTGCCCCAGAAAGCTGTTGATTCAGTTTTAAATCAGCACTTTAAGGGTTAAGTCATTCTATAAGGGTCAGCTGTGTGAAATTTCAGATATATTTAGTGGATTTTTACTATTTTAACACCTGATTTCAGCTAAATTGATCATATATTTCCTTCATATTTATATTAGTTCAGCTAGTTTGAACCTCAGTTTTTCCTTGATTTGGAGGTATTGCAGATAGATTTAGGGAATTTTCTGATATTTTTCTAACTGGCCACTCACATGCCAGTATTTTCAGTGTGCAAAATAATGCTTCTCCGAAACAAGTGGAATTTCTTGTGGACAAAATGTTTGGATGGAAATTTTTAATTAAGTCCAATGAAAAAAATGGTCATTCCCTACTTCCATACAAGTCAAATTTTTCTCTTATTTCAATGCCTGATCTTAAGGCAGACTGCCTTTTCAAAATATTCCTAAATACCTATAATTCAAGTCCTAACATACATTAGTGAAAAGTAAAGTGGTTATTGCATTGCCTTACAAGTCATGCTGCAAGGGTATCTGCAGAGCACGACATGCGAGACAATGCAAAAACCACTGATCATGGCCTTCACTGCCACAGTGTGGGATGAGTTCCGGCGAGGCTGTGACATAATGCTCTGTGTTTATGGAACCTTTCCGCAAGGTTAGGAGGTCATAATTATGTAACCCCAGCCACTGTGGTATTGGTAGTAATGTGTATGTGATCAGTGACTGATCAGATCGTCATATGCGAATACTGTATGGTTCATTGTGCCAGTGAGCACGAAATAGCCAGGACATCTCTGATCATAAAGAGATGAGCACCCCAGCTACTGGTGCAATGGCAAGCTTAAGTCACGCAAGACACAAGGATTTTTTTGTTTTTGTTTTTAGATGAAACAGCACACAGACAAATTATTGACAACCTTAAAATCTGTTTTGAGACTTTTATATATATATATATCTCACACAGAATTCATTGAGCTTGACAGACATTATCTTGACCCATGCACATCATAAATCGTCAACTTTGATATGTTGTCAGCAATATGTTTTTCTTGCTTGCAAGGTTTTGTGTTTTGACTCGGCCACCACTGGAGCTGATCTCTTGCTGTATGGACACGCTTGCCTGCTTGGCAAAACTACAGCCTCTGAAGGTGACAACTTTAATGAATAGTCGTGATACACAGTGCCCAGAGCACTTAGCTACTGTTATTGGATGTTAAATTGTATGAAAGAAATGAATGTGCTCCTGGATTTAAGATCCTGGAAATAGCAGAAGCATGTTCAGTTACTTGTCATCCCACCTCGATATAAACAGAACAGTGTAATGTTTGTAATGGTATTTTATAGGAGAATATTTTTAAAAAGGAAAAGATACTTGTATCATCATTAGGGATTTAATGAATGTTGTATGCTAAGATTGTTTCCGTTTTAATCAGTGTTCTCCATTAATTGTGAAGAACCAGGCAATGTATTTGAAGTAGCCAGTACAATTTAATGTATAGCTGTAGAAATGTGATGAAGTAGACAGCTGATAATAAAAAAAGTATCACTCTACAAGCAGAGAAAACACTGGCTACAGAGACTTGGGGAGAACACCGTTATGAAAAGTTGCAACATTTTGAAAACATTATGTGTTTGTTTCAGGTGTGGCGTAATCTACAGCAAACTGGGCTCCTTCCCTACCTGACTGAGAATCTGGATGACCTAACAGAATACACCAGGTATGTTACCATAGAAATGTGTACACAATGCGTTTCCCATTTGAGCTAGGCGACTGGTGCCAAAGGTTGCAGGTTTGAGTCCTGCCTGTTCTCAAATATAAGAAATCATCAATATGGTTAACTGTAACTTCCTAAATGCCAAAAAAGTTCAAAACTTCGTTTTTTTAAGGCAGCTGGCGATACAGCAGGAATACTGTCGCTGTAAATGTAGATTTTTATCTGTTTCAGTGCCAATCACGACTAAAGTCAATCTACTGAAGTCAAACTAGTCTAAATTATCATAAGGATCCCAGATTGTATTCCTCATGAAAAAAAACTTTCAGTCAAGTATCAGTATGCCTATAGTTCCAGAGAGTATATCCCAGGTCAACAGCTTTTCTCAGCATGCATTGGTTTCATTGCGCCCAATGCCAGCTGAGAAAAGCTGTTGACTCAGTCCAGAATTTGGCGCTGAAAGAGTTAATAGAATATTGTTGCTGTAAATGTAAATTTTTAATAGCCCTGTATGTCTGTCCTTGAAATGTGTATTTGATTTTACAACGAGCGATAATTTATCATGAAATATAGACATTTGTGGGCATAGTGCAGAGATGAATTTGTATTTGAACATAAAAGGGATCGCCACGCATGGGGTAATTATGGAGATAGCTCGGTGAATAGTGTCAATTTGCAGCAAAATGTTATGTAGGCATCACTTGTTGCAGAATATTAGCTACAAAGTTGTAACATTGAAAAGTAATGGATATGTTGCCATGATGAAGTGTGCTTTTATATCATTTGACATAAATGAGGACATTTTGTTGAGATGAAGGCTGCTCTGGATGCAGCAATCCTGGATGTGGCAGCCTCAGTGATTTAGTAGTGTTATGGAGTCTGATTTGTGTTTGTAGCGGGGCTGGGCTGAATGCAGGGGCGTATGGAACTATCCTGGCAGGATACGAGTGTTCCCAGGGTAATTACCCTCTCACTTGTGCCACCCTTCAACTGCTCTCCAACCTGATACAGGTGAGTCCAGCTCTTACAGCGTTTTTTTTTTTTCTTTCACCAGTTGCCCAGTTATCAAAGGTCCCTCACACCAAAGACTACCTCCCCCCCCCCCCCCACCTAAGTCACTGCCTCTGCAGTGACCACCCACATTAAAGGCCACTGCCCCAATCAAAAGCCATCCTCACTAAAGACTGCTTTTACCTGAGGCCACCCTCACCTTAGGTACCCTCACCAAAGGCTTCTGCCCACACCAATGACCTCCCTCACCAAAGGCTTTTACCCACACCAATGACCTCCCTCACCAAAGGCTTCTACCCACACCAATGACCTCCCTCACCAAAGGTTTATGCCCACACCAATGACCTCCCTCACCAAAGGCTTCTGCCCACACCAATGACCTCCCTCACGGAAGGCCTCTGCCTACACCAATGACCTCCCTCACCAAAGGCCATGGCCTGCATTGAAGGACAGGTAAGACACGAAAAACCTTTGCGTGGGCGATTTTGAGATTTTAACAGGTTTTACAAGAAAAATGTTCTTTCTATAAGTTGGCAAAATTTCAAGCTCCTAACTACGGTAGAAATATGAGAAAAAGAAAAAAAAAACACACAGAGGCATGTGGACATCTGTCATTCTTTTGGTTTTGAGCCACCTAGTGGAACTGCCACCCGTCAATCATACTTAACAGTCTGTCACGTGGCTACAGGTAGCAACATCTCATGACAGAACGAGTGTGGTATCACACTGGCACCGTGAAATCAGGTGGCATGCGGAAAGCGTGTTTGTGAACAAGGAAATGATGAGGACATGCAAACATGTCACAGCCTTACCACCCGCCCACTGCCACAAGCGGCAATAGGGTGCCCCACCAAAGCAAGGCTTGAGATCACAAGGCCCGCCTCCATGATGTCACGCTTTGAAACCAGATTGTCGCTGTGGCTGTTTGACAGATCCCTGAAAAATGTTCTCCGTACTTCAGTGGCTCTTCTGTTCATGTGATTTGCCAATAGTTCATGGACAACCTCACCAAATGTTAGGGGACAGTGTTTACTCTGTTTTGTACAAATATCAGCTCAACTTGAGCAAGGGGTATTGTTCCAGAGGCAAATGATCAACATCAAAGGCCTTTGAAGCTCGTTTTCTCAGAAAGAATAATAGGATTAGAACCCCACCCAGGAATGGTCATTCCAAGAAAACGGCTGGATGAAGTTTAATCCGGTTAACAGCCTTTGATTCTCTAATGTCTGAACTGCAAAACTGATTCAGCATTTTTCAAAATTTTGCTTTGTTCTTTTTCTATGAATGAAGAAAATGAACATGTTGGAAATCAGAGGGAAAATTGAAATGTGAAACTTTGAGGTAGATAACAGAAAAACTAAGCCAAACATAAAAAATAGCGGGATTGTTTTGTGTTGCCAATATGTCAGGATTAAGATGCAAGTGTAATAATGATTTTATCACAAATAATTAGTGACCTATACAACATTTATGGGGTGGATGGTTTACAGTCAACTTTTGATTGTTTATTCAACTGTTAAAATCACAGACACCCCAAAACAGGACATGTAAATTCTTTGGAGTATGACGATTATGTACACACATATATGATTCGTTATCGGAACACAAATACATTTTGAGCTAGGACCTTTTAAACTGGGATTTATTTTTGGTGTCTTAGCTGTCCTGAAGGCCACCCTCTGCCAGAGATCATTGTCTGATTGATGCTGAAAGTTGAACTTTTCCATTTCTATTGTAGTGAAAAGCAACACCAGTGAGGTCACTTTTCTCTTGTACTGGGGTGGCCTTATTAGAGAGGTACAGTGAATCTCCCTATTGAGACCACCTGAGAGACAGAAAACTATGGTCTTAATAGGAATATATACACATAAAATTGATAAACCAAAACGGGACTGTAAATTGGTGGTCTAAATATAGCAATGGTCTCTTCATGGAGGTGGTCTTAATTGGAGATTCCACTGTGCATGTACAGGCGTTGAAGTCGAATATGATACCTGTATGTAATCAGTTCACTGCAAAATGTAATATAAAAATATAATACAGTAATATACTGTGTTAGTTTCCCTCCCATTTTATGACATCCCCCCCCCCAAACAAAAAAAGTAAATATTTTAAATTTGACCAATAATTATGCAGAAATACCATAATATTCAAAATTTTGGTCTGTAGTTGAGTGTCACATTCCGTTTTTGTTTTTTTTTCTGTTTTTTGTTTGTTTGTTTGTTTAATACTTGCAAGATGCAAGAAATGAATGTAAAAGTGAAATGTCAAACTTACAGATCGTGTACTTGAGAGATTCTATGGCCCTGTTACATTATAGGCTCAGTTACCAAACTGGCATTACAGAAAAATCAATCACATGTACGTTTATAACATCTAGCCAAAATACCATACTGTGGTCCGCATGCAGAAACTACTTTTTAACTCTCCTGTTTTAGGAGGAGAGATCTACCTGTATTCTTATTTTGAAAATGCCTCTTCTCTCCCATTTTGGGCAGCAGTTGTCTCAGTAAACTATTAAAGTGCCAGTAAAACCTAATAAATACCACTAAGCATTGAGGCTGCTTGAAGCTTATTACTGGAATTTGGACGTGCACAAATTTTCAGACTTGAGGTACATGTATTCCACTGAAGTTGACAATTTGTTCTCATGAACTGCTCCTACTCAATCTGTGTTTAAGTACTTTCCTGTAACATTTTATTTCAGTGGTTTTGTGCCATCAGTAGAATAAGAGCACTCTTGAGGCCTCGCTATATTCTGAAGCCTTGATTGATGAGGAAGTGGTTGTAGGTTTAAACTGGCAAACAATCAACAAGATATTTTGGTTCATTCTTAGGTCAGACATCACGCAGATACACAGCTATATCTGGCAAAAGACACAGTAATGAATGCAATGAAGCCAATTACCAATATTGTAGCTCTCTGGACACTTCAGGCAGAGTTACCAGTACACAAACTGGGAGGACGTACAATGTCCCCAAGGGAAGTTGCTGTGAAAGTTCTAATCTGGTGTACCGCCTGACCTGTGTCACATGTAATGAACACCACATGAGACAAGCAATATACCCAGTGAAAGACAGATTGCAAGAACGCTTTCATTATCAGTTACAAAGGGAAAACTTTTCCCAAACTACCACCGTGGACCCACTCTCACAGTTTTTTTTTTTTAGAGTACACCCTACTGTCAACCCTGCCTAGAACCCGCTTGACGGAAAGACAGGTGCACCAGTTGCACTCCTTTGAACCTGTCAGTCTCAACATCATGGGGAAATGAGCTTGTTTGCATTTTCTTATGCCAGAATTTCATACTCCTAGCTCTTTTCTCCATGATTTTTATACTTAGTTGGCACACAACATTTCCAACCTTTTGGGAAATTGTACACATACTCTTTTTTTTTTTTTAACTGACAGTGTGTAGTCACACAGTTGTAGGCTGCATGCTCAGAACTTGGTCATACTGTCCCATTAATTATGAGCCTCATAAGATACACTGAAAGGTGTAGTTAATTTACAGCAATCTCATTTCTTGAGTGAGCTGCAATTTCAGAAGTCTTTTTGAGATACAGTTTACCATGACAACCATTGTTGCAGAAAGGCAGAACCTCTGTGCTACACAATTACATTTGCATGTGTTGCACGGCATCAGAAGTTATCCCATGATACACGACAGGCTCCGTGTCATTTTCCCAACGCTTTCTGACAAGTTGTGATAGCAACAAAACCAATCAAACCATAGTCATTGTGACCCTTGCTTGGTCCTTGCTAATTTGTCAGTAAAATACAGTGGTCCCAGTGTCAAGAGGCCACTCCAATGAGAGACCACGTGCTCTTTTAAGCCGAACTTTCCAGGATGTTTACTTCGTACTTTGCATGTTGTCTGTACCTCCTTTTAGACATAACTTACCTGTCGTGAGAGACCACAATATGGCTGTCCCTAGGGGTGGTCTTTCAAGACAGGTTTCACTCTATTGGTGCAGTGCCATAGACTTAATTAACATTATTATTTTGTTGTGTTTACAACTTGTAGCCCATGCATGCCGCTGATAGGGAAAAGGAACTGACAGCCTGTATATTATTTGTGTCAAGGGAAATTTTCCCCGTGTTTCACAAGTGGAGGTACTTTGACTTCAGCAAACGAGAACAGCTCGGTACGTATCAGTATTACACCCAAAAAGATTTTTCTTGTAAAAATTACATCATGTAATATCTTTTAATATATGCATGAAAAACCTTGTGGGTTCTTGTTAGATCTTTTATCATAGTGCAGATACAGTGTCAGTTCCCAAGAAGCTGTGCAAAAAGTATGGATCTTCAATGCATAACATGTTAATGATAATTACAGAGTGTTGTGGTGTGTTAATGATAACTACAAAGTGTTGTATTTTTATTTAACAATTCCTGATAACTTGAGTTAGGCAAACAAGATACCAAAATTATTATAAGTTTGGGGTTTGTGTATTTCCCTAATCATTGTTAAGCCTGGGCAGAGTAAGACTGAGTCAATAAGCTTTCTTCGGCACAAGTTGTGTTGCACCCAGCTTGTGCTGAGGAAAGCTATTGACCTGGGATTTGCCACAGTTGTTGGTCTTGTCTATAATTCTGAGCAAAAATGTTTCCATGTACGTGAAAGTTAAATATGAACATTGTAACACATTACAATTTACAGCCGGAAAGAATTTATTTGTTATGGAACCTTGACACAAAAAGTTGGTAAAAGATTCATGTAAATGGTGAAAAATTGTGGTTTTACCTGTACAGATTCCATTTACAATGTATCTTGTTTAAGGAAACATCAAAATTATCTTTTTGTTAGAAAAAAAAATATATGTATATTAGCATACCTGTCTGTCTTTTTTGGGGAGGGGTGTTTTTGTTCTTTGGAGTATATTTTACACTTAACAAAGAATAAAGTACAAACAATTGGATTTTTGTGGAGGAGATTGGTCAAAATTAGCAAAATTTCTCTTGGAAAGGACAAAAAAAAAATAAAGTCTAAAAGTGAGAGACTTGACAGATGTGTGTTAGATATCATGTAGGTCGCATGTCATTAAATGTGCCTTTTAAACACTATTTCAGGGCAAAGATGTCTGGAAATATTCCACAAAATTTTGATCTTGGAGCAGGATAAAAGGCCAAAGAAGGGGTAAGTGACAGCTGTAGTTTAATCCTTTCCCATGGAAGTGCTTGACCTGTGCCAAGGAGTGTTGTCATTCTGATGCATATTGTCCACCTGTCTGTTGACAAGAAATTTAGGTCAAAACATAAATGATAGTGGTTGATATCCACACACTTTGGGCAATTTGAGCATGAAAATGTTCCTTGTATAGTGGGAGAGAGGGTTCATGTCAGGTGAAACACTGGACCTTAGTTCAATTCAGTTATTTATAAACCATACACAGCAAGCCAATGTTTGGCCAGGATTGGCTGCTACCCTTGTGAACCACTCCAGGTGCTGCTTTATGTCAAATACAGTCTCTCTCTCTCTCTCTCTCTCTCTCTCTCTCTCTCTCTCTCTCTCTCTCTCTCTCTCTCTCTCTCTCTCTCTCTCTCTCTCTCTCTCTCTCTCTCTCTCTCTCTCTCTCTCTCTCTCTCTCTCTCTCTCTCTCTCTCTCTCTCTCTCTCTCTCTCTCTCTCTTCTCTCTCTCTCTCTCTCTCTCTCTCTCTCTCTCTCTCTCTCGCTCTCTCTCTCTATATATATAAACTTGGGGAGTTAAAAGTATATACATGTGTGTGTATATATATATATATATATATATATATATATATATATATATACACACACATGTATATACTTTTAACTCCCCAAGTTTTTGCATTACAATGTTGCCAAATTTGAACCCGGTAAAAATTAGAAAGCAATAACAAATACAAGTTCACAAAACAATTCTCTTGAAGTAACATTCTCATTTCACTCTACATGAGATATTAACTCTTTAAGTGCCAAATTTTGGACTGAGTCGACAGCTTTTCTTGCCATGCATAGGGCGCATTGCACTGTTGACCTGGGATATTTTCTCTGGAACTAGAGGCATGTTGGTACTTGAATGAAAGGTCTTTGTACAAGCAATACAAATCTGAGATCCTTATAATAATTCAGACTAGTTTCACTTTAGCAGATCGACTATAGACGTGATTGGCAGGGAAAGAGTTAATATAAAATAGATCCTAGGATACAACTGGTGGAATCTGGATTATGTGGTTTAAATCAGCCATGTCATTGACAAACGGTAGGTGTGCTCGGGTTTTCGTAGCTGCTGATTTATGCATTTCTGTACTTGACAGTGTGTCACTGAGAGACATCTGTGTGTTCAGCCTGCTGTTCACGGAGTCAGGACGAGCTTTATTGGACATCATCTCCACTGGCGTGGACTCCATCGAAGCTGCCCTGGGCCAGCAGGGAAGGTAAACAACTTTGCTTTTAGTGGGTGTGAACTCTGAACTACAATGCGCACGTTAGATACAGTAGCCCCGGTCATGAGAGACCAATATCCAGATTCCCAAGTCCTGCGGTTCTCTTGTTAGTCTAACTGTTATGAGAGACCACCTATCCTCTAAGACG
>OZ026625.1:24639261-24731761 GCA_964020975.1 Hermodice carunculata
GCTTTTTTGCTGCAGTGACTGTGGTCTCTGGTTAATTGGGAGCACTGCAAATGATGGTAGTTGTGGTAGTGGCTGTCCTTGGTGATGACCATATCTGAAATTAGACTCCACCTGAGGCTATCTCGTGTATTCAAATGATATGTGGCGTATTTCTCAGCATTTTTATCAGACTAAGCTTACAGAAGATGCCTTACTACACTCTGGCTGCACTAATTAACCCTTAAAGCGCTGATTGAGAGTGAGTCAACAGCTTTCCTCGGGACACTGTGCGCAAAGTGTCCCAAGGAAAGTTGTTGACTAAGACTACTTTTTGCTTTAGATCAGGCTTGCTGGTATTTGAATGAAAGGTATCTGCATGAGGAATTTGAATCTTTTAACCATAATGAGAAAACTATAGCAGTGATTAGCACTGTAAGGGTTAATTTACATTGTAATATGGTGATCAAATGTTGGCAAAAATAAGAGAAAGGTATGCACATCTGCAGCTTATTGAGTGTCCAAGCTGCCGTGTCATTTGAAATACATTGGCAAAGCTGGTTCACCAATTCTCAAAAACAGTGATGTACCCATAATTATTTTGTTTGCTGTTTTTGTGTAAAATTCCAAACAAAAGCAATCAGAATTTTGTAATTTGTTAGATAGATTTGGCAAAGTGGCTGAGAACAATACTATAATATGTACATGGATATATTTGTACACAGTGCTGTTGAAGGAATGGGAGTGGAGCTCATTCAGTTAATACGACTGGCTTTCTCGGTGCTCAACCGACTGCTCTTACTACGACCAGTAAACAAGCCCCCATCACCTGTGGAGCACTGCCTGTCTGCACAGCCAGCAAACCGAGCAAACCGCCATCTGGTGGCCACCATCGCACAATATATCTATCACAGGCATGACCCTCGCCTGCCTACTTTATCCACACTGTTACTGAAAAGACTAGCCACTGTAAGTATATGCTGAATGTTTGCAATCAGATTTCAGATACAAAGTACATGTACTGCTACTCAATCTGGAAATTTTTTTGTCATGTTTACATTTTCATGCAAAAATATTGTGGACCTAATGTACAGTTTAGTGCCGGAAATGTCAGTCAAGTGATGTACAGGATTGTGATGGAGATTGAATATTTGGAAAGTGCCTGCTTTGTTTATTCATTGGAGTAAGTCTGAAATAAGAAGAGAATATTTGTCAGTTTGAATTGATATCAATTGGGAAGCATAATATTTTTAATGTATTTTAAAACCTGCAGTGTATTTCTACATAGAAGCTGTTTTGTCGTTATAACTTCCTCAGTGCTAACGAGAATAAAAAATGTGCTCATGTTAATCAGGATATTGATTATCCTTGTAATTCTCATAGTGCTAATCACAATAAAAGATGTGCACATTTTAATTACTTTATTGATCCCAGTTTATAATTCATCCAAAAAAAAAAGACATTTCATTCAATAATCAGCAAACCAGTAGGTGAAAGGTCAAACGTACAGAAAAGTGACCCTGGTCAATAGCTTTCCTTGGCATGTTACTGGCATCAAGGAAGGTTGTTGACTTGTTCACGGTTCTACAATTCAGCAGAGGAAGGGTCAATGGAGAGATCTGCTGGATCATGATGGAGAACCTTTTTCACCTACTTTACAGGTGTTCCCGATGTCCATTCTGGCATGTCTAGGAAATGAGGCTCTGGCTCTGAGAGATGTCTACCTGGCCAGGCTGCAGGCATTTACAGAGGTTGGCATACATGTTGTTATTTGCATAATTCCTTGAAATGTTTTTGTTTGGTGCAAACTTCATTCAAGTAGATAAATTAGATCATCACTGGTTACTGTTATTTCTTCCTCGTGAAATTTTTATTTTGTAGCCAGATTGTGAGAATTGGTGCTAAAATTATATATATAGTTCATTAGCAATAAGCCTAACCGGCTTGTGTGCATACAAAAATATAAATACCATTTTCCATCGAGGTCAAGGCCAAAAATGAATAAGGAGTTACATGTATACGATACTATCACATGTATAATGTTAAGTCTGTGAAACCACTAATTTCTTTAAAACATCCTATGTTAAAAAAGTTATAAATAATTTTTTTTTTTTTTTTAAATATAGCCACAGTTATAGATTTTTGGTAATTGACTACAAATGCTATGTGCAGAGGAAGCCGTGCTGTTGATAGGTTTAAGAGAAAAAGCATTGAGCAGTTGCTGGCATTGTCAGTTACTTTGACTGATAACACTCGTGTCTGGTGATTTCAGGACATCCGGCTAAAGGTGGTGATCCTGGAGTTTCTGGCCGTGTGTGTGGACACGCAGCCAGGTCTAACGGAGATGTTCCTTAACGTGCAGCCAGCAGATAAACAGGGCAAGAAGGTCAGTATACATGACAGTCCTCGTGCGTCGAAAAACAAAAAAAGATCTCCCTGTCTATCTAGTATTTGAAATTTTCTGGATGACAAGTCAAGACTGTACATGACCGTGCTCCCATGTGAAAAAAGAGGGAAAAAATCTCCCATCTGCCTAACATATTTGCCTTAAATTTACTGTGTAAAAAGGTGCAAATCATACATGACAGTCCTCCCGTGTGAAAAAAAAAAGAAAATCTCCGGTCAATCTGAAATATTTGTTTCAAATTTTCTGAATGAAAAGTCAAAATCATTTGAGATTTGGAGGATATTTTTCACTGCAACATGTCCTTTTTTTGTTTCCTCTTTGGGATCTCAGTGAGTTTTTTCTTGGTTTTATTCTTATTGTTTAACTCTTGGGGACCGAGTCAACAGCTTTCCTTGCAGGAGAGGAAAGCTACTGTCCAATCAGTGTTTGTTATCATTGGTGATAAAAGAACAACCCAGTCCTGATGTCTAGTAAGGCTGAACATGCTGACCCATAATGGATGATGTCACAATGTAATGTGTAGATGTTCCCTAGCAACGTAACATGGCCCTATATAAAGGCCATGCACACAATGCAGCATTCAGTTTTGATTGAACCACTTGACTGTGGAGTTGAAAGATTTCAAATTTCTGTACTGCTGGGCATAAGATTATAGTTATGCTCAACTGTTGGTCAATCTTTACTCGTTTGCCTCTGATGAGTCCAGTGAAGGACGAAACACATCAGGCTTATTTGGCACACCATGTTTCTGTTCTTATCAACACTTGCCTAGTCTTCTTATTAGTGATAAAAGAACTAGTTGACATTTATCACACTGGATTATTTCTTGGCAATTTTTAATGGGAAAATTATGTGCAGATACATGGGCGTTAGGTCAGCAGGAATTTCAAGGGAATCCTGTACATTGTTGAAAGAACAAGAAAAGAATAGTGGATTTCCATAGCATGTACATGTACCTTCATTATTGACTCTCAAATTCCATTTTGTGTGCTGTTGTGAATTTCTTGCTACCCAATTTGCATTGGTTGATGGTTGATGTGTTGTCAGGACTTATCGCTGGGAAGAGTGAGCTGTCTACAGACGGTGCTAGACTTGATGGAAGAGAAAAAGCAGGTCAGTTCTATATTACAGTAGTACCTGTGTCGAGGGACCACTCCAATGAGAGACCACCTGTCTTGAAAGACCACCTTTTTCGACATACCATTAGTAATTTTCATTTTTGTAACTCCTATGAGAGACCCCCTGCCTTGAAAGACCACAATTTGGCCATCCCTTGGGGTGGTCTCTTCAAACACAGGTTATGTTTTGGTTTGTGTATATGCTAAAAATATTAAACATTTTTATGGACCTCGAAGATGTTGAAAATTCATTGTCACACTTTGAAAATACATTGACACCTGGTTATGATGACACCAGCTATTCCCTGCAAAATGTGTCTGATATCTAAAAATATCAGATAATTAAGTCAATAGCAAAGCAATATGACTTTAATTCTTTCAAAGCTTGTGTCATTAACTTAAGTAAATATGTCAAAACATCAGAGTGTCCTTAAAATAGTTTTCACTGTACTTTAGATGCAGGTAGATGTTAGTTTATGATGCCTTTTGTTTCAACATTTTAGGGCTTCACATTGATGTAAAAAAATCTTGAGTAATGCAGTGTTTGTGATCCTTGGATTTTGGAAAAGACTGTTCAAAGAAAATAAGGACATCTGATCACCAATTTCTAGAGGCATATCTTTCAGTCACAATAAACAACATGGTGAGGGGGTAAGGACATAAACCCTCACAAATAGGTGACACAGATTCCCCCTATACCTGCATAAAGGTTTCTTTTGATAGTCTTGCTAGGACTTTGTTATAAACTGGAATTTTTGCTTCATTATCAGGGAACTTATCACTGCCCATCTGACCTGTTGTGTGCAGCCCTGGGATTTCTACATGCCCTCTGGTGTGGGCACAGGATGACTGCCATGTCTGTACTGCGAGAAAAGTGAGTTATGATGAAAAATTATTTGACTTCACAAGTTCTGTTGAATGTGAAAGTGCTACTATTGTTGACCGATAATAACCAAAACCAAAAATGCCAAGAGATTTTTAGCCTATGAGCAGCCTGATTCTCTATTAGATATTTTGCCAAAAACTTCAATTAAAAATCCACTTTCATCACATCAAAAGTGTTCTAATCTAACGGTTAAGGTATTTTGTGCTGATCAGTGACATTTTCGTGTAGCTCGTACTGTTATGGTACATATATTCACAGGTACATAATTTTGGAAAGTTGTCACTACATTTTCTCTTGGTATTTAATTTAGCAATTTTTGGCACATTTGTAGAATAATTTATTTTGGAGCGTATCTTTACAAGTATATGTTGATGTACATGTACAGTGGTTGTGTTGAAAGACCACCAATGGGAATACTTCACTTAGCACTTGCTGTAAAGACCGCCAATAAGGATGCTACACTTGGCACTTGTTATAAAGACCACCAATGGGGATGCTTCCTGTAGCATTTGTTATAAAGACTGCCAATAGGGATGCTTATGTTAGCACCAGCCGTGAAGAACATCAATGGGGATACTTCAGTTAGCATTTGCTGTAAAGACCACCAATGGGGATATACTTCTCTTAGGGTTGGTTCAACATTATCATCATTTTTGAATTAGTACTTAGGGTACTAAATTTCATGACCCCCTCTCCCCCCCCCCCCCCCCATTTAATACTTTAAAAATGATGATCTTCCCAAAAAAGTGTTACTAAAATTGCACAAAATTGGCCATAAATTGACCATCATTTTCCATATTCTGTGAAGGTGTACAGACCCATTTAACCCCCTCCCCCCTTGCGTATTGCTTATATATCTACACGTTAAAATTTACAATCGCAAAAGATGATAATAAAGAAGATAAACACAAGCATCTTGATGTAATAATTTTTATTGACACCCCTGAAGAAGGCCAATCTGGATGAAACCAGTCGGGTAATGAATTATGATTAACATTCACTGCTGGACTTCGTCATCTCTATGTGTATTGGTTGGAATCCATGCTAAGTTTTTATACTGAAAATAGATTAATTTTCTGAGACAAATCTAAAGCAGAATGATTTGAACCAGGGAACTTTTATGGCTTAGACGAGTTGCTGAAATATTTTATATTTTCAGGCCCACGTTCTGGCGTAGTGTGTGTTGGTCCCTGATGAGAAGTCTGCCACACTTGAAGGAGGAAGAAAGTGACTGGCTGGTCAGTGAACTTGTATCAACTCTTAATCCTTTCCACCATAAACTGTAAGGAGGGAAAACTCATCAGCTCGAACGATTTTGTAGACAAGCCCTATCAGAATAGTGTACCCCAGGTCAACAGCTTTCCTAGGGCTGCAGGGGAGGGGGGGCAAGTGCCCAACTCACCCCTTGGAAAGCTGTTGACTCAGTTTTAAATCAAGAAGGAAAGGGCTAACTAGCCACCATAAGACTGAATCTATTACCTGATGGTTTAACCAGCCATGGTAAGTTTGAATCTATTACTGAATGGGTTAACCAGCCATTGTAAGACTGAATCTATTACCTGATGGGTTAACCAGCCATTGTAAGACTGAATCTATTACCTGATGGGTTAACCAGCCATTGTAAGACTGAATCTATTACCTGATGGGTTAACCAGCCATTGTCAGACTGAATCTATTACCTGATGGGTTAACCAGCCATTGTAAGACTGAATCTATTACCTGATGGGTTAACCAGCCATTGTAAGACTGAATCTATTACCTGATGGGTTAACCAGCCATTGTAAGACTGAATCTATTACCTGATGGGTTAACCAGCCATTGTAAGACTGAATCTATTACCTGATGGAGTCTGTTGTGTCGTATACAAATCCAAGAATGTACCTGTCATGCAAGAAAACACTGAATGTTTAAAAGATATGTGATATTGTGAAGAAATAGTTTAACATGCATGGCTTGTGATTCCCTGTCAAAGTGCAATGATTCTGTTGACAAAGACTCTTCACATTATGTGTGTTACTATACGTCAGGCACACTTATAAAGATGACTTTCTTGTTTGTATATATAGTATCCACACAGTGTTTCAGAAAAAAGCCTATCTCATGGTATAACTTTGTGTTAAACTTCTTGTTGACTCTGTTCACTATCTCTATAACAATTTTTTTTTATATAAAACAGAGAAATATAGAGCTTCATATTTTACTTTTCATTATCAATGATCTTTCATCACACATGTATGTGCATGATTTTATTTTTTAGGTCTTGTCACGGGAAGTGAAGACTTGTGCAAACATATTCCGTATCCTGGCCCTGGAACTGTATGGCGTGGGAAAGTAAGAACAGGCTCTGATATGAAACAGTCTTCATTTACAACAAGCAGTCTTCAAACTGGCTTTAGAATTATGATGTTTAACACAGGAGACTCTGTTTTTTACTCTGTGGACCTGGTGCTTGTTGAACATCTTTTCCAGCTTAGCTAACAATGAGTTTTATTGTTACTAAGGCGTGTGACGTTACTTTTCAACAAAATGGGAGCAGAAAATTGATAGACATTGATGTAGAACTTCACATACCAAAGTATAATAAGTATTGTTTTGTTATGCTTTTTTTTTTCTTTTCATTGTCATTATAAAATTTTGCTTATGAAATAGTGCCAAAACAACAATACAATACAAAGATTTTGCCAGTACTGCTTATTAAAAATACTGCTATGGTTACAGTCGTATTATGTTGCAATCGTTAGTTTTGTTTTATTGCTATGATTACAGTTTATCCTGTTGCTATGGTTACAGTTTTGTTCTGTCACTATTACAGTAGCCAACTTGACAAGAACTTAAAGAAAGTGTTGGATGAAGTGATTAAAGAGAAACGAATGCAGTATTGGTCAAAGGTCAGTTCTTATTGTCATTTACTGTATAATCATTTGTATTTCTGAGCACCTAAATTCCTTCATAGCCGTCCCCCCAACGGACCTTCTCAAGTTCAGTATGTATGAGAAATAGAAAGAAAACAAAATAAAATGAAATGAAAGAAAATAAAATCCTGGATCAAATATTTCCAAATAAACCTTCTCAAGACAAAATCAGGAATGCTTATGCATCTAGAAAAATTATGCTTAAATAGGATTTTCATGTTAGATAGTTCAGATTTATATCTGTAGAAATTGCTTGTTTGTTTCTGTGGATGGTTTTCCCATTTCATTATCTCAAAGGAAAGGTTGATATGGACACTTAATTCTTGTGTGACAGAGTTCAGAATTTCTCCACTCTACATAGTATGCTGATGTTGAAAGTCATTGCTTTTGACTCCGATTTTAACAAGTACAGATGTGCAGTGAGAACTTACTGTAAATGTACTTGTTTTTGCGTGTATAAATTTTCTCGGTTTTGGTATTTCAGGCAAACACTGAATTTTTAATTTCACCATTTTGAACATAATTCCTATCAAATGAATGCTGAAATCCTATTTCACTGTATTTTTATTTTCACGGTTGTGGCATCAGCAAAATAAGCGAAAATAGAAATACAGTGAAATAAAAGCAATTTACAGAACCATCCTGAATTTGCATTACAGTATTTACGAGACCTGATGGAGCACACAGCAACGTCTGAGACTGACACAGACAGAGATCTGTTGACTGAACACTGCACTCTGCAGTTTCTCATAGCATGGAGAAATATCACACTTGTGTTGACTTCTTCCAGGGTAACTATTGATTTGTATTTTTGCAACATTAAGAAATGAAATGAAATTTTCCTGCTTTTTTCACTGTGGTATTGAATTGTGTGCTTGTTTCATCACAGAATATGGTAAAAATGACACAATGGTGATAGCACTCCAAGTGCAACCGCTTTCGCCCCTGTGTGGGGCTCATCAGGCACTTAAAATTTAATGGCTGCTATCGCTGTATTGATAGTAATGTAAACAGGGGTTGCTACGTTCTGTTTTGCAGTGAGAGAAGCCACATAGCTCCAATTGAGTTTTACGAGGTCATAAAGTGGACATTGTGACCACTCCTCTGTACTTGGCTATCTCAAGGGGTTCTAGTGATGGACTATGTCCAGTTTATTAATGAATAAAGCTGGGTTAATAAATGGGCGGGTCTGTACCTTCCTCTGTGAAGATACTTGGGAATTCATCTATTATTATTTTGTCAATGTATTATCCAGAGTATTTGTATGGTAAAAAAAAAAATCATCACAGAATAGTTGCGTCAAAGAATGTTATAATACTTTGCTTTGCTTTGCTTATTACTGAGAGAGAGAGAGAATTGCCAACATGATTCTTGGGCAAAAAATATGCAAGCATTATTGTAAAATGTGTATACATGCTGTACAAAATGTGAAATTAAGATTGTCTACTTACAAATTGTGAGTGTGTAATTTATCTTGTCAAATGCTTTTTCCCACAGGGTGAAGCAATGACCTTGACTGGGGAGGCCAAGGCAAAGTTGATGTCGGATATAATCGATGGATTACAAGCTCAGGTACTTGGCTTTTTTTAATTATTTTGATTTAAATATTAAGTGTTTTTTATTTTAAGATGACCAGCTTATGCCCCAGACAATCAGTTGCCTGTCAGCTATTCCTTTTCGGCCCCAACAAACTGAAAAATACTATGGACTCCTGAAAAGTTTGCATAAAGGGGACCAAATATAGAATTGAATTGTTTTACATGGATGGCCAAAGCCCTGAATTTAGACCTTGATCCAGGTTATCTCAGAATATCGTTTGCCAAAAATATGCAGATAAGTGTAAAGAAAATGTCTGAATGAGGAATGATGTGTGGATGAACTGTGTGTCGCTGGCCTCTATGCACTGTGACCCAGATTGCCAAGTTTGATTGAAATGGCTGTAAAAAGATGATGGAAATATTGCAGTAACATCCTGTAAAAACTTTGAGGCACCATTGGCGGAATTGGTTCATATTAATCAATGACTCTTTGTGCTGTTCAGTTTACAGACAACATGGGACCTCTCCAGAATAAGCTTGCTTCAGTGTCCAGCGCCCTCTACTTTACACTACTCAAACACTGGAAGGGGTGAGTTACTGTTGATAATATTCTTTACTATGTTTTCTGTCACACCATAACAACATAATTTTACCCCCTAACCCTCTCGCCCCCCCCCCCTTTCCCCATTGAAGGGGGTGGGATGGGTGTACTGTTTTCAGCTTGTCTGAATGTCAAACTGCCAGTTCCTCTCAGAATCATTGCAAGAAAAAAGAAAATATCCACAGGCTGCCTCAAACTCAAATTTACTTCAATTGTACCTTGATTTTATTTCTTGACCTGATTGCATTTTGGTGACCTAGACCTCATTTCAAAAGTCACAGGACCATGTGTGTGCAAAGCAGGGTATATCCAGTCTGTTATTCTTGTTTGTTTTGATTGTTGGGACAGAATAGCAAGATAAGTCTGGATAAATTTTGTGATCAAGAATCAGTTTAATGTTGCTGTTAATTTTATTTTGACGATGCAATAATACACAAGGGTGAAAGTCTTCATTTTTTTCAGGAAGTCTCTTCTTTTTCTTCAAAGCCAGAGAAAACAGTAACCTTTTGGTCTCAAAAGGTCCAAATCTAGTAAAAAAATGAACTGTTTTTTTTTTTTTTTTTTTATTCAGCAAAGTCATTTTTATCCTTAGATACTTTTTTTTTTGCATTGTTACATGGGACTTAAAACTCAGTCAGCAGACTGAAATACCCTGCCCTTTGTAAATTTGCAAAAATAGTACAAGTATTCAAAATCACCAGTAAATCTGATGGGACAAGGGCCGCAGATGGAAGTGGCTTAGTACCGGTTTAAACGAAAAAGCCGCTTCGATGATATCCTCACCTCATCAGTTAGTAAATGTTACAGTTGAAAAAACTGAGTTACGCCTGTTTATATACCTCTATGGTTGCTACACAAAACAAGATCTGTTGTTTATGTTTCAGAAGTGGCTCAACACAAATTGTCGTGAATGTCCTTCGTAGATATCGTGTCTTTCAAAGGAGTTTTCCTTGAATTGGAAAGATTTTACTAGTGGGGAAATCCTTTCAGTTGCCAAATGAAGTGGCAGCCAGTGCCATTATCAAGCTCACTGTTAGTGGACCACCGAAGGCGAGTCCCCTACAGTGATCGCAGGTTCCGTTCGTCCGTCCGAATCATTTCCGCATGATAACTTAAAAAGTTTTTGAGCTAGGGCTTTCATATTGCACAAAATTTTTGTCCTCTATAAGGGCTAGGATAAGTATAAAGATGGGTGACTTTGACCCAATTCCCAAGGTCACAGAGCCACATTAATGAATTAAGTGTCCGCATAATAACTTAAAATGTTTTTGAGCTAGGACTCCCATATTGCACAGGATTATTGTCCTCTGTAAGGGGTAGGTCAAGTTTAAAGTTGGGTGACCTTGACACAATTTCGAAGGTCACAGAAGCACATTAGTGAATTTGGTGTCAGCATGATAACTTGAGAAGCTTCTGTAGTAGGGCTTTGATATTGCACAAGATTATGGGCCCCTGTGAGGGCTAAGTCAAGTTCAAAGATGAGTGACCTTGACCTAATTCTGAAGGGCACAGAGCTTCAGTAGTGAATATGGTGTCAGCATGATTTCTGCATGATAACTTGAGAAGTTTTTGAGCTAGGGCTTTCATATTGCACATCATAATAGTTTTCTATCGGACCAAGGTGAAGTTCAAATATGAGTGACCTTGACTCAATTCCCAGTGTCACACAGCCACTTTTGTGAAATTCAGTGCCCGCACAAAAATTTACAAATTTTTTCATTTATGGGTTTTATATTGTACATGATTTTAATCCTCTATAGGGCCAAGGTTAAGTTTGAACATGAGTGACCTTGACCCATTTCTCAAGGTTACAAAGCCACTCAGGATCACTCTGACCATTTTTGGACTACCAATAACATTAGTTTCTTCAGTCTATACAGTAGCAACATACTGTAGTGACCCTGCCTAAGTTTTCAATGACATTCCCTAAGGTAAAACAGTGTTTCTGCTGAAGTAATTTTCCTTCTACTGAGCCCCCCCCCCCCCCCCCCCCCCCATGCACTGAAAATGTGAGCTGATTAGAGGTGTAAACTTCTAGCATGCAGCAATAGCTGCTGCCCGAAACTGTACCATGTTTGTATGCGGTGGTCCCTTCAGTGGTGCAAGTACCACTATTTTTTTTTTTTTTTTGAAGAGGCGTTTAGTTGTTTCAATTGCCCTGGGTAGGGGCCATGGTAATATTAGGACTGTTTCCTAATGTAATAGACAATGCAGATTTTTTCAAATTCACACAAATGTGTGGAATGAACGGTACATAGCCTTGGGAGATAGGCTCAGACAATGAAATTTAGTTTTAGACTGAGCAAGGGAGCTCATTTCCCCATTATACTGAGGCTCAATGGCTCAATTGAGCACAGTTGGTGCAGCCAATGTTTCGCTCAAGCTAGTTGCAGCTCTCTAGTGCAGGCTAATCTCGATGGAGTAGGGATGTATTCTAAAATATGGACTTCAATATTGAGTCCATCATGTCCTCCCTGGGTGAAGTGTTGCCCCAAGGGCTGAGTAGTCATCCTGTTGCTAATGTAACGGAAGCGCTGTCTTAGCATATTCAAAATTACTGCCGCATGAGATTTTAGTATATCAGCTGATACTGATTGGGTCAAGACCTGGTCAGCACTTTTTGTATTGCCTGCCAAGGCATGCTACAGGTGCCCTGGCAACAGCTGCAGTGTGACTTGCCATTAAAGGACAATTGCAGCATGACTTACCATGAAAGAACAACTGCAGCATGACTGTGCCAGGAATTGGGGAAAAGAACACAAAAAGAGCAAATTTTCAATGGGCATGCTGAAAGCTAATTTTTATAAGAATTTAAATGTGAAATTTTTTTGTGTCACATTTGTGGGAAAGTGAGAGAATTAGGGACTAGCATAGAATGAATGAATTTTGGCGTTTGTCTTTTAGTCACATCAAGGACTGGACTGGAAGCATCAAGAAGGTGTCTACCATCCTGATGCAGAGCTGTGCAAACAGTGTGATGCTCATGCCCCATGTACAGATTGGCATCCTGGGCTCACTGACTGTACTGTTACAACACATCAGAGCAAACAGGGTCAAAGGTCAGTCCTCAGCTTTGGTATATTTATCTGAATGAAATGTCAACATTAAGTCTGTATCCCCCAGGCAGCACACTACAAATAAAGTCACAGGTTATAATCTTACATGAACCCAGAATGGGAAAAAGGGGGGAAACAAACAAGGGCAAGCTTTGGCTTAATTACAAAGATTTGTATCTGGTAAAATAAGGGAAAGATAGGGGTGGTAAGAGGGCCTGGGGTATTTCCCTCCTTTTTTGTTTTCCAGTGTTATCTCTGACATCAGAAGAAACCAGGTCAAAGGTTAGGCATGTAACAAGAACTTAATGTGCTAAAGTTTAAACGTCCCATGCTCACCCTCTCACCCCTACCCCTAACCAGGAAAAAAAGGGGGCGGGGGCTTGGGAAATGATAATTTTCCAGATCCTATACGACAATCCCACTCAATTTGAGTAAAAATGCCCATCATTTTCTGTCATCATTGAAAACATACAGGTCCATTCTCTGCATTTTTTACGTGCTGATTAAACTATGAGAGTGATGTTGATTCATACCTAGCACATGTGCAGCATGCTAGAGCTGAGAGGTCAAAAGTCATTGTCCTTTATCCTTTGAGGTCAGCGTGTAGGGAAATCAGTTTGCTTTCAGCAGTACTGAAATCAAGAGTCTGCCTGGCCAAACAACCTCAGTCCTGCATAAGTCTTTCAGTGCTAAACTTGTCAGACTTGAATCTTTAGCTTTCTTTAGTGCACTTTGCTGTCAGTGCCACATTTTGAACTGAATCAACAGCTTTCCTAGGTATGTTTCGGGCACAGGCTCCCAAACCACTCTGGGGAAAGCTGTTGACCTGGACTATTATATGGAATGTACCTTTAGGCATGCTGGTACTTGAATGAGAGGTCTTTGTGCAAGGAACGTAAATCTAGCACCGTTATTTTAATTCAGAGCATTTGTCTTTCAGTAGTTCAACTTAACTTGCAATTGGCACTGAAAGACATAATATGATCCAAGCACATCAAGACAAAAAAATTGACCTGGATGATTCTTTTTGTCTCTCAATATAGGCACGATTTTACTTGAATGAAAGGCTTTTTTATGCCGAATTATATACAGTGAAACCTCATTATAACGACACTCAGATATCTGACATATTCATTATAATGACACCAATTTTGAATGGCAAAAGTTCATTTTCTTTTTTGTTTGATTCATGTATCTGACGTATTCAGTTATGTGACACACCTCTACGGGAACAGATGGTGTAATTTTAAAAGTTTTCACTGCATGTATATATATATATGATACATGTTGTACTAAGATGAGCATGACTTGCATTGTAAATAACATTGAAAGAGTTCACCTGGTCATCAATGTTGTTTCAGTTGACATATCAGTAATAAGGTCCCTGTTTGGGATTGTGTGTGATGTGCTACAACAAAGTACATATCAACTGACTGCCCCAGCTGCCCCGGCCTCCCCAAACACCACGCCACCTGTGGACAACACACTGGATGCCAAGCTAAAGGTAGGTGCCATAATAATAGAGTGGTCTCTGCAGCTCAAAATAGAGGAGAGATTGAGTCTGCTTTTTTGTTTTACTCCTGGTCCTGGTCCTTTTTCTCTGCTCCATTCCATTTTATTTTGCTCCTTGCCCTTTTTTTCAGACTTTGACAACTACATGTATTGCAGATTATTTCGACATATGTCATCTTAACAACGATATATTATATCAAACAAAAGCAGACACTGTAATTTGGTAAACTTTCTATTAATTTCCATTTTGCTCCTGTTGAAATGCTACATTTTGACTTCCATTTCTGCATTAACCTATTTTGGACGTCAAAATTTTATTTGCTTCTGATACTAGTGGTGCCACCTATAGCTTGACAGGAATTATGTGCCAAAATGTGGTGAAAGATGTAAAATTCCATATCTTGAAACATAATTGAATTAGACATGCCAAATTTCAGGTGACCTTGGCCTTTTTTTTTGTAGGGCACTGGGCCTGCAAGTTGAAAGGTGATTTTGTAATTGCAGGTTGTAGCTTGGGCACAAATGGCAAAGAGAAGTTTTTATGGTAGCAGAGCATTACACCCATGGGCCTCTTGTCAATTAAAATTGCCCTGCTCTTTCCAAAAGCTGCTGAGACCACTGATGTATCTTGCTAGATAAAAACACTAACTGTCAGCGATGTTAGACTTGTTTGCGTACAGTTTTGTCTTCAAACATCAAATCAGTGCTGTGTTAAGAAATCTTTTTAAAGCAGTAGACTGTAAGTTAGATATATTAGGATGAATAATTGTTTACTTGCTTTCATATTCATAACATGTAATGTATGTGTGTATGTACTTTCTGCAACAAAGCGAACATGCATTATTTTGTTTTGATTTAAATCAGTACAAGTGGACACGTATGGTTTCACCTTGTTATGACATACCAGTATACATTCATCTGGATTATCTAGCATGCATGATATAACAGGGATTTTCACATGGTGTTAGCTATCAGCAAAGAGTTTATCCACCCCCACCCCCGAAAGGGGTATAAGCTCTTTGCTATCAGCAATAATATTCAGCTTGTTTCAGCAGCTAAATGTGTACTGACTAAATTCACATTGCTTCAGTTCTTTGATTAAGGTGTTCATTTGGTTTCACCTCTATATATGATAAGAGTTTACTCAGTAATTGCTGTCTATGGTAAAAGTACATTGTCTGGAATATGCGGTCAACTCCACACATTGAGTGTGACCTGTATTCACTTGCTAGGATGAAGATGTACCCTGAATTTTCTGATCCACAACAAATATTTTACATTAAACCCCTTCCGCCTTGAATTAAGGCTGAGTCTGACTTGGAACATGTGATCTTGATAGGCCTGATCTACAATTCTCAGTCAAATAGCTTTTCATTACTTGAAATAATAGTTGAAAACACTGAAGCAGACAACATTTGACCACCAGCCAGTTTTGGTCAGTTTAAGGGGGCAAGGGTTAAGCTGCCCAAAATCAGTATTGATGTGGGTCAAGCTCCATATGATGAGTATTTTCATTTCAGCTTCAAATAACAACTGTGTGTCTGCTGGAGGAACTGATCCTGACGGAGGACAACAGTGAGGTGTGGCTACCTACACTACAACAACACACCATCCTACCCTGCTTACTGCAGTCTCTACAGGCATGGATGGCCGTAAGTACCACCGCTTTAACCCCTCCCCCCTTATCAGCTGATGGGACAGTGTCATCATCATGTCCCTGCATGCATGCGTCCATCTTGCCTGCGAAGCAGACTCTAATGCTCTTGTTTATGTATGTTACATTAGAGTCAAGCATGGAAGTTGGCTCAAGATACCACTGATGGGGCAGGCCCAGTTGTGTAGCTCTAGGCCGCTTTGCAGGCAAGCATCCATCCAGGCATCCAGCCATCCAGCCCCCTTGCAGACCCAGTGACTTTTGAATAAAGTGAGGCCCTATCATGAAGCTTGTACAGGCATCTCATTGGAAGCTTGACTGAGTTCAACATTCAGTGACCTTGACTTACTTTCAAGGTCATCAGGGGTCATTACATTTACTTCCATGTCGTAATGGGGTGCATACAGTTATGAGTCACAGCTCTGTACCATCAACTGTCTGTGTCTGATGGAAGTTAAAATGGTTCACCCTTTGCACCCAAAGCATGCCAAGGAAAGCTGTTGACCTAGACCATTATAGTCTATCCATCAGACTATAGGCAGGCTGGTACTTGAATGAATGGCCTTTTTACAAGCAACATTAAAGCTGAAGGAAAGGTAGCCTTTTTTTTCACGTGTTTCTAAAGAGGAAACCTTTAGCAACATTATCATCAAAAGAAAAAAATAATTATGTTCGTTTCGTGCCAAAAACAAGCAATAAAAGTTGCTGATATCACTGCTCTGTCTGGAACTTAAAAAAAAGCTTCGTCACCCACATATTGAGGGCCCAGAGAAAGGGGGAGGTGACACAGTAACCTATCAAGCTCATGAACACAGCCCACCGGGCAGGTGCCTGGACCAGCTGATCTGAGTGAATCCTGTTTGACTTCATCAGGCTGTTTGAGTTACCCCCGTTTTATTTCTGACCCATCTTTAGGGATGATCATTTGGAGGGATATAGAGTTCAGTCTGAATTTTCAAGAGATGAAAGGCAGTTCCAGTGAGGGAAGTGCTTCGGCCTCTGAACTGGAAAGGGACCATAGGAGTGTGCTCCTGATGTTCTGACCACAGAGGTGTTATACTGTATGTATGATACCTCTATGTACTGATTAACAGGTAGCCTGTCTTTTGAAGTGAAAACAGGTGCTAGCTTTACCTCAATCTATGGAAAGTAAAATGATACCAAGTTTACCTTAGGCCTAAGTTAAAGAAGCAGAGAGAGGAGGGAAGGAACCAAAACACTTGACCTGTCCCAATGAAAATTGCGCTCTCATGACAGCCGCTGGAACAAACAACTTTTGCGTTAATTATGTGAAATCTTGATTGAAACTCCTGAAGTGGATCTCATAGTTTCACATTTATGTGAAGAAGATTTGCTGGCATAGATTCGTGCTGTGTATATCGCACGAAGATAACTGTGTATTCCAAGTTGTGTGGGGAGACAGTATCAGTTACTGTGTCTGCAGGATCCAGCCTGATGATCAGCTACGTTATTAGGTTAAGGTGATCATATCGCCACTGGGATCCGCTGGAGTGGGCGAGGGTTTGCACAACTGTCACATGGGAATACAATATATAAAGATCCCGACACATTGTGGCTTATGTTTGGCAAGACTGCTGGATAGCCCACACAGGCACAGCGTTCTGCATGGTTGCCTCTAGCTAGTTAGAGGTCTTTAATGCACGATTTTTCGGAGATACCCATGTGTAGAGCCCAGGCTGTGCCAAATATGGAAGTGCACTGCAGTTGATACTTTGATACTGAAAAATTGCAAAATATTGAAACTCGCAGGTTTTTATTTTTTTAATTTTTTGTCAACAGGAATAGTAAAGTAGGAATATGAACAAGTGTATCGGATGCAAAGAGTGAAGTGCCTTTCCTTCATCTTTAACATAGTATCCATTTGATCATTCAGACAAGTTGATTTTAAGTACTTTTGACAGTTGAAAAAAAGCATAAAGCGACAACTTTAATCTGTATGTTAAGAAACTTCTGTGGTTTAGATTATTTGGTGCAAAGTATGAACAATTGTATCGGATGCAAAGAGGGAATCATTGAGAAAAGTTGTTTTTAAGTACTTTGACTTTTAACAGCAGTAAAAGAGTTAAAAGCATAAAAGGACAACTTTAATCCGTATGTTTAGAAACTTCTGTGGGTTAGATTATCTGTTGCAAAGTAAGTGACCTGGACATAGGAGGAAGGAGGTTTCCAACACGAACTTCATCCATACATTCAGCCAAAATTGTTGTGCCCGTCACATCACTGAGGTTTTTGTTGACCTTGGTGATCGCTGTCTAATTTGATGATGCAAATTATGTACAGTAAAACCTCAGCATAACAACACTCAGATATTGGACATAGTTAATTACGACAGAAGTTTTTCAGGCTTTAAAGCCAAAATCCTTTGCTGTTTGATTTGTTTATATGCTAGGTTAGCGCTAGGATTTTAAAATTAGTAGCCAAAATTTCAATTTTTCTAGGAAAGAGCTACACAGACTTTAAATCTGTTAAATTTCTGCATGAAAATACAGAATTTTGGGGAAATTTTAGTAGCTATTTGCTACTTTTAATAGCCATTTTGACGTTTTAGTAGCATTTGGCTATTTTGGCTACTGCTAGTGCTAACATAGATATGGCATATTCAGATATGGAAAACATTTTGCAGGGAACAGAATGTGTTGTTATAGTCAGGTTTCACTTTATAACAGGAAAGTGAAATTTAAAATTTGATTTCCATGTAAATATTTTGCACACTCAATGATTGAGTATGTGGTCACATATGGACATGGGATGTAACTGATCCTCAACTAAGTATTGCAATGTCAAATTTGCACTGTGCTGACTAGTTTATGTGACACAGTCAGATATCAAAAACATTTTGCAGGGAACAGAATGTCTTGTTATAGTCAGGTTTCACTTTGTAATAGGAAAGTGAAATATGAAATTTAATTTACATGTATCCTCTACTAAGTATCCCAATGTCACATTTCCGCTGCTTTAATGTCTTCACTGAATGTAACATTTAGATTTAGTGGAGAACAAAAAAAAAATCAAGGAGAATTTTAGATCAGACATAGAGTAATTAATCAGCTGCTTTTGTGGGCATGAATCTGGCACCTGGCACCTACCCATGCCCAGGCAAACTGTTGACACTCCAGCAGAGAAAAAAAAAAGAGTTTAAAGATGTTGACTTAAGCGATGTTTGTTGTTTACCAGGCCAAGGCAGGCATACAATACGTGGAGGCTGTACTTCTACTGTTCCTGACTCTGTCCAAGATCCCACAGGTAAGGACTGTTTGACATTGAAACAGGCACAGTCTGGAGTTGTGGGATACCATATTTTAAAATGAAATTTGCAAACCAAGTTGTGGTAGATGTTTTTCAAGGAAGTAATTGTTATTTCAATATACAGTTAAAATTTACTGAACCAGATTTCTCCTATTACTTATAAGCGCTTGTTTGTGTACCAGATATATTGACATATATTTGATCAAGGAGTGTTGAGAGTTTTCAAATGTGTCATGTCAGATCACCTCCTGAATGTGGACATTGAATACCGCATGTGATTCCCAATGCCACGAATGAACTAATCATATCAGACAACACATGACCCATGCAACCAGCTACCACAACTGTCACAATATAATAAATTACAAACTGTGGCTCACTGACAAAGGGTTTTGAATATAGTCTGAAATCGCATTTTATCTGTACGCACAATTGCATTCTTTTTCAGTCAGCGGAAGCACTGGCGGTAAACGGTCTGACCCAAGAGACGTGCTTGGTGCTGGTGTCCATGTACAGTGGTGATACGTCAGTCAATCCACAGGCCACACCACAAAAAGTGAGTCATCAGGGGCGTAATCAGGTCCATAACTTTGTACGGGGATCAGTTCTTGGTTTTTTTAAGTCTGCAAGAACTAACAGCTCAAACAGAGTAATTCCTGAAATTCGCTACAAAATGTAAATAAATTAAGAGGGAGGGACCAAGCGTAATTTTTAGGTTGAATAGACATTTCATTTTGTTGAAGTATAATGTGTATCATGAGAATTTTCAATTGAAAACATATTTACATGTACTTCATTATGTCACCACATCCTAGCTGAAGGTGGCCATCTCTCCTCTCTCCATGGGGTCTGTCAAGTCACACTCTTGCTCCTGCCATATTTCACAAACACCATTTTGGTTTTTGCTCAAATTTAGCACTAAGTTCAGTGATGAGACATGAGATGTAGAGTGCCATCTTCTCTGTGTGGTGAGGGCCTTGAAAGGCCATGTAGCTTTTGTCGCAGTCACACTCTGAAGCACACAGGAGTCGATTTTTTTTGGCAAATTTACCTGTTTTAAAAGGTCACCTGTTGTATGTGGGCATGTTCCCAGCAGGTGGGATGGAGGTATGTACTACTGTATTTCTGAAAATCAGATACCTGTTGTCAAATTTTATATAATTGAATACTAAGTAGAAAGATTTGATATGCAACATAAGTAAAAAACAAAACAGAAACAAAAACAAAAAAACATGTTTAAAGTAAAAATAATGATATATTTTGCTATTTTGTGACAGCCTCAAAGTGGAAAAGAGCGACAGGAAGTATTGACCTGGAGGTCAATATACCGGCTGTCGATATGTCTCATGGCATCCATGTTGGATACTCTACGTTTCTCATTCCTGGAAGATGCCCTGAATTTTGTTGGTGCACACCAAGACCAGATGCAATCAGTAAGTGTGCACCAGTCCGCTAACTGCAAAATCACCGAGTATACACTTCCCACTCTTTTCAATTAACTGCTTGCCAATATAGTAGTTTTGGTGAAGGCAGAAGGTGAGACAGGGTAAATCATATGGACTTTTTTCTGTTGGCATATTTCACAGTCATGCTCTCTTAAGTTATTCCACCCTGATTGAAGACCGAGTCAACAACTTTCCTTGGCGCGCTCTGGGCGCATTGTGCCCAGAGCGTGCCAAGGAAAGCTGTTGCCCATTTGCATATACTTTGGAATAATCCTCCATGCAAGTTTCATCCAAAATTTTGAAAAATAATCCCTAAATTAGTAAAATACAATTAGCAGACCACATTTAGATATTGGCGGGAAAAAGCATCATTAGGGTGGAGTGAGTTAAATTTCCCAAAGGTCTTTATAAAACATGACACTGTGATAAGAAGTTGATATCACATGACATGTATGCGTTAACATGTTCTGAATGTTACCCATCAAGGATTCATGTTTATTGACATATGAGCTGTCTTCAAAAAAATACTTTTTGATGGCGTTAATGGAAGAATTAAAATTATGCTGAATAACATCATGTACAGTCTGTAGCCGAAACGAATGCGGAGAATGTAAAGTTGAATTTATGGATTTTTTTAGCATTTTGTGGTGGTTGGATATTTTCAAGCATCATTTCTTCTGTTCAGCAGATAATAGAATATATTGGGCACTCAGCTGAAAACATTAATTATCCAATATTTCCTACATATTCAACCTGACCCTTCCCCTAAGAGACCTCTGCTGTGAAAGATTGCACCAGATCCATTTGACTATCTTTCCAACATTATAAAGTACTCATAAAATGATTAAAATGAAACTGGTTTGAGAAATTTTGGACCTCATGAGTGATGTTTAGACATATTTTATCATATGTAACAGCAGTTACACTTTATAATATTTGCAGTACAGTGGTCCCCCTTGTGTGAGGCCACCCCAAATGCACCAGAAATGTGGTCTTATAAGAAGGATGGCCTCACATGAGGGGGAAAATATGGTGCAAAGGTTACATTTGCTGCATTAAGTAGCCTGTCAAGAGGGGGCAGCCTCTCGTCGGGGGTGGGGGGTGGGGAGGAGAGCTTTCAGGAGGGGGACCACTGTATCAGTGTTTCCGTTAACTCCCAAATGGGGGTATATTACCCTTTCAAAGGCTGAACTACGCTCTGAGAAAATTCTAAAGGGTCATAAGTCTTTGTTTATTTACATGTAGCATTTGTGAAAATCTAGTCTTCTCCGCTGAATTTTCAATCTTGTGACCCACTGACAAAATTCCTAATGGAAACACTTGTGTATGGCATGTGGTTATGTTTTCAGTGCCTGGACTGTGTGCATGCTGACCTGAGGACTGCTTCACTACTGGAGGCAGAACAGACGTGTAGCTTTGTCTACCAGTTGTCTCACTATGGACACCAATGGAGACTCTACTTGCCTCAAGTCATGGTCAACCTTCTGGTGAGTTAGACTAAAGGTTGCAGCCTGTGTGAAGCTTGGGCTGCCGACCAGGCTTATCAGGGTGGCTACTGTGGTTTTCTGTGAGTGAATTCATTCCCTGCCAGTCTTTATTTTCCAAATGTATCTTCATTGAATTTAGGTTGTGAACAAAAATGCATTTTCAACTTCTTCATTTAAAAAAAAAAGAAAAGCTTTTTTTTTAAGTACCAGCATGACAGATGGAAAATCAGGAGTTTTAACTCTCCCCCCCCCCCCCCCCCATGAATTAAGACTCAGTCAACAGCTTTCCTTGGCGTGGGTTGGGCACCAAACCAGCATGACTGATGGAAAATCAAGAGTTTTAACTTTTCCTCCCCTTGAATTAAGACTGAGTCAACAGCTTTCCTTGGCATGAGTTGGGCACTAAGTGCCCAACCCATGCCAAGGAAAGCTGTTGACCTAGGGTATGTGATCTTGATAGGTTTGATCAGCAATTTTCTGTCAAATTGCTTTTCATTACTGCTGAAATTACTTGAAAATACTGAAGCAGAAGACATTTGACCACCAGCCAGTTTTTTACTGGTTTTTCTTTTTTTCTTTTTTTTTTTTTTGGGGGGGGGGAGGGGTAATGGCGAGCAGGCTTCCAGCATGCTGCAATACGAGACCTGCATATTAATTTCCCGCCACAAAGCACGGAGTTCACGTCTGTCAATCACAGAAGACACACTGGCACATCACTGTCACAGACAGGGGTCGACACCTCTTTCTCACAAAACTAGTGTCTTTTAGAGTGATCAAATACACAAATACCAAAGTCATATTCATTTAGTGCTTCCTAAGTTGGTTACAAGAATTAATTTCCATCTGCCTGCATGAAATATTCTTTATTTCCGAAATATTAGTCATATCCCGCTTCCTCGCACAGGCGTTGGCCCGTATCTAGCCAGGTGAAACTACGGTTACCAAGACAGGAGGGTATGCAGTTGTGGCAGGAAATTAATATGCATGCCTCTTGGTGGATAACTTGTTTTGAATTGTTAAGTAGTGATCAGAAGGGCAAATCAGTTTAATTAGAAGTAATATTGATTGTTAAAAATGACATGCCCTGACCCACATTGTAACTGCATTTTGTCTCCTGGGCACAGAATTGCGAACTTTGATATTTTGTGTTTGTAGACGTGTGTCTGTCAGTTGAGCGAAACCTGCGTGTCTTTGCTTATTAGACCAAGATTACTTCAACATGTGCTACAGGTAAGCGATGTTTGTACACTGAGTTAATAGAAGGACAGATGTATGAAAACTATTCAGTTGTAAAACTTTAACATATATATGGTGTCATATAAAACTTTGATGTTCATGTGACTGGGTTCCTCTGCAATTGTTTACCTTTTTGTGAAGGACTATTTAACTTAGATTCATGAAACTTCCCACACACATATATTTTGACCTGAAGGCTTGTCACAAAACAAAAGTAGGTCACCAGGTCGAGTATCTGGGTCAGGGTCATACAATCATGTAAAAGTAGATTCACTTCATATCTGGGCTGTAATTCTGTTGTCCTTCAAATTAGTTTAATGAAACTTAATACACAGGTGCATCTGGACATAAGGGTGTGTCTTGAACAAATAGTAGATCGCTAGGTCGAGTATCTGGGTCATAGTGACATATCTTTGTAAAAATCATGTCCTGGCTATAATTTCTTTACTATTTAACTTAGTTTCATGAAACTTGACATACATGTCTTTAACTAAAGGTATCTCATAAAACAAAAGTAGGTCACTAGGTCAAGTACCTGGTTTCTGCTATTCTTGTCCGGGCTATAATTCACTTGTCCTTCAATGTAGATTAATGAAACTTTACAATGCAGGTGCATCTAGATATAAGGATGTGTAATGTACCAAAAGTAGGTCACTAGGTCAAGTATCTGGGTCACAGTGACATTTTCTTGTCAAATCGTGTCCGGGCTATAATTCCTAGACTTTTTCACTTAGGTTCATGAAATGTCACAGACACACATATTTTTTGACCTAAAGATTTGTCATGAAACAAAAGTAGGTCACTTAGTCAAGTATTTGGGTTACGGTGATACAGTCATGTGAAACTACATTACATTTCATGCCAGGGCTGTAATTCTGTTCTTTGATTTGGAATCATGAAACTTGACACACCTGTGTATCTGGACACAAGAGTGTGTCATGCATAAAAATAGGGTACTAGGCCAAGTATCTAGGTCACACTAATAGCCAATTTTTTACCACACTCATTCCAAAATGAGACCTTTGATTAACAAGGATCCAGCAATCTCTGATTGCCTTTTAATTACATTTGAGGGATCTTGACTTCAATGTAAAGGTCACAGAACCTATGTATGTGCAAAGCTGGTGGACCCTTCGGTCAATGCTTTGCATTGGAGTGCCCCAGTAAATTTTTTTTTATAATCCTTCGAGGGGAGGGGGAGATGAAATAAATGCAGTATGCAGGTGGAATGGCAGTACATTTTGGCAAGGCACATTATTTTTCTTTGAACATTTTATTTTTCATAAGAAACATGTAAGGTAAAGTAGATAAAACTTAAAAATTTAACTAAAAACACAATAAAACTGGGCCCAGTTGGTGCTTCTAAGCTATGGGCACCTAAAAACAGTGGGTGCTTTTCTGTAGACCCATTTAATTAATTTATCCCATACCTGCCATGTAATTACACCTGCATACTAACTGCTCTTATACCTTAATTCCCACCAATTGTGTCAAAATGACAACACATGTTCAGCATATTGTAGTATAGTATCTTCAATACATTGCAGATTCCTATCACATGTACAGAATTACTAGTGTTCTGGAGCATTTAAATTTCCCAATTTGACCCCAAAACGGAATGTTTTCTAAGTTATTTTTCCCGATGGCACCTGACTGAGATAAAATATCTACCTACAGAAAATAATTTGGGTCAAATATCCCGGTCAGGACTTCTTGGGAAATAGAATCGGGAATCTGCGTCCCAGATACAAGTTAGGATTACACAGCAATCTCATCTGTACTTCTCACGTAGGAAGACTGTCTCAGCAATGGGCAAGTTTGGCTGGTCTCAAGCGCGGGCTTGCTGTGCTCAGGTTTTACTACAGTGAAACCTCATTATGACGACACTCAGATATCTGACACATTCAATGTAATGACATATTTTCATGGGAAAAGTTCATTTTCTTTTGTTATTTGATTCATTTATCTGACATATTCAGTTATCCGACACTTTTTTAGGGAACAGATGGTGTCATTATAACGAGTTTTCACTGCATATCTTCTTTCTTTTTTTTTTTTTTTTCGCCCTCACAGAATCACACTGGGAAGGACGGCAACCAGCCAGTGGTACAAAGCAAGCTGTCCATGACTCCCATAGCTCAGCGCCTGTCTCAGCAGTCGTCCATGGATGAGGTAGATCTGCCATCAGAGGAGCTACAGCAGGGACAGTGCAGGTACCGGCTCTGTTGATACAGCCAGCATGTTCCATGCTCTGTTGATACAGCCAGCATGGTCAGCTCTGTTGATACAGCCAGCATGGTCAGCTCTGTTGATACAGCCAGCATGGTCAGCTCTGTTGACACAGCCAGCATGTTCCATGCTCGATAGAGTATACTCTACATTTCTGGACTTTTTGGTCATTTATTAAACCCAAGGTGAATTTGAATAAGTTTCAGAACAAAACTGCTGGACATAAGTGGGTATTTAAAAGGTAGATCTGGTGTGGTCTTGATGTTTGGGTCTTACCCCTCTTCCCCCCCCCCCCCCCCCAAAAAATAAAATTACAATGATAAAATACTACTACTTACTCCATGAAGTAGCCCACAGTACATGTACAGAAATATACTCCAGTGGATGACATCGTTATCTCCTGAGGTTGAAGGAATTTGTGTAAACTGGGCTTTTTCACAGAGTAACGATTTTACTTTGTATTATTTGGGAACTGGCAAAATTATTTTGTACTTTCATGATAATAGCAGAAACCTTAATTCAGTTGCAAGGCGTACAGCAGCAGCCATGATCATTGTAGAGGGGTGTGTCATCCACCTGATGTCGTCAGTTCTAGAGTGAGGTTATCTGAAGATACGGAATATTGGTGACAAAAGGTAGCAGAGATGAGAACACAATGCTTCCAGCCTTGTTAGGGGTAAGAAAGTGACACAGGGTTATTTAATGTGAAAAATGACAGTGTAAATGTACTACAATGTAATGAATGCATTAAAGTGTCCTAAATTTGTTTCACAGGTTGTTACAGATTTTGTCCTTGTGCCTGGCAACAATGAGGCAGTTTTCACCAGATCTGTGCGAGATTCTTCTGGACCAGGTGAGTACAACAGTTGGCAAGTATAACAATACATGAACTCTTTTTTAAAAAGGTCAAAACATTAATCCTTTCCCTCTTTAACTCTTTCAGTGCCAATCACGACTGAAGTCGATCTACTTAGACTGGTCTGAGTTATCATTACGATCACAGATTCGTATTCCTCATAAAAAGACCTTTCATTCCAGTACCAGTATGCCTATAGTTCCAGAGAGAATATCCCAGGTCAACAGCTTTTCTTGGCATGCATTGGGCACAGTTTGCCCAATGCATGCTGAGAAAAGCTGTTGACTCAATCTAAAATTTGGCACTGAAAGAGTTAATAATTCAGACTGAGTCAAACACTTTCCTTGACATGGGTTGGGTACTAAGCTATGCCAAGGAAAGCTGTCGACTTTGGGCATGTTATCGTTCAGTGTCGCATCAACCATTCTCATTGAAATTGTTTTTCATTAAGGTTGAAATTAGTCTCAAACATTGAAGGACTCCCAGCCCGTTTTTTTTTTTGGGGGGGGGGGGGAGGGGAGGGGGGGATTTTAAGGCAGTAACTATATCCTTGGTACAGGGTGGGTGGTACATGGACGTGATTCATTCCACTCTAATGATGCTTTTTCCAACTAATACCTAAATGTCGTCTGCTAATTGTATTTTACTAACTTAGGGATTATTTTTCAAAATTTTTTATGAAACTTGCATGGAATATCATTCAAAATTATATGCCCATGGTCAACAGCTTTCCTTGGAAAATTGTTGACTTGGTCTTCTATCAGGGTGGAATGAGTTAAGCACCTCAAAGAAATGTGTCAATCACTGGTATATAATGTTGAGCATTGTGCACACACACTACAGTACAGAACAGTTTGAAGTACAGAATTTGAGGAAAATTATAACTTAAAGGTGAATAACATTTAGACAACTGGAAGCTTTCCAGTAGATTTTCTTGCCTAACAAGTTTGACACAGGAGGTAATAAAGCAAAAAAAAAAAAAAAAAAAACCAACATTGTTTTGCTATAATAATTTCTTATTATAATAAGTTTATAAAGTGAAGCCAGTTGAAAGGGACTCAGAATATTTTGTTTATTTGAAGTTTTAGTCATTTAAAACATCTAAGTCATTGACTGGCAGTACACCAGTAAATGGCTGACGAAGTACACCTGAACATGTGTACCTTCACAGTGTGTACATTTCTCTTCAGAGTATGGATGTGACAGAATATGAGGCACTGCTAAGGATCGGGTTCAGTACGCCCAGTGTGGACCAGGACGTGTTCCCTACATTTGGCACCATGGTGTCCTGTACAAACATGTGCATAAGACTTCTATCCAAGGTACACATCACATCATCCTATTGTATTAACCCTATCCTGGTCATAAGACTTCTATCAAAGTTACACATCACAGCATCCTATTGTGTTACCCTATCCTGATCATTAGACTTCTATCAAAGGTACACATTACAGCATCCTATTGCATGTTAACCCTCTCTATGTAATTAGACTTCTGTCAAAGCTAGGCCACACAGCAGCCCTTGTATTTTAATCTTTTTGTGGTTAAAATACTTCTATCCAAGGTAACCAACAAAGTGTCCTTTCATATCTTAACCCTTTCCTGTTTAAAATAATGGATCAACAGCTATCTTTGCTGTGGGTTGGACCCACCCTGCACCAAGACAAGCTGCTGATCTCAGCAAGCTATACTGACAAGTCTTTGTTCATGTAAATTGTTGTCTCTAAAGACAAATACAAGTAAAAATGTTAAGCAGATAACATTTTACATTCAGACATTTTTGTTCGATTTCTGCCTCAAAAACTTAAACAGCCAAATCATTATAACTCCCCCCCCCCCCCCAAAAAAAAAAAAATAAAATAAATATATGAATTAAAACAAAAAACAAAAAAAATTCAATCATTATGCACAGTATATGAACACATTTATAGGTACTTCGGTAAGAATAATTGGTACGCAAGTGAAATTTGATTTTGTAGTGCTCTGGTGTTATCTTGGCCAGTTGTATTTGCTCAGTTCTTTCTCCTGCAATTCATCCATAGCGCAGTTAAGAAAAAATATTGTGGGATTGTTTTTGTTTTTAGTGTTACTTGCTGTATGTATTGCGTATATATTTTCTGCCATTTTGCAGACACCCCTGTCAAGTGAAATTTAGAGTGATGTAGTGCACTATATTAAACCAAGATACCAACATGTTGTATTTTAGATTGATCCAAAGGCAGCTTCCCCTATGAAGTCCCCAGTTGGTGGAGACAACATGCCTATAAAAAGGTGAGATAGCCACCTTTTTCGCTTAAAAATGTACTGTTATGAACTGATTTTTTTTTTTTTTTTTTTTTTACACACGTATTCCGTACTCCAGGTCAGATTTATAAGCTTTTATATACATGTACTGCTGAATGTGAATTAATTCATGGAGTCAAGTTATAATTTCTTTATTCAGGTGAGCTTTTTTTTCCCACGGGGATACAGAGTGGCCGCAAGGACCTTCGTTCATGATCACTTCGCTCTGTTTGTTTGCTAATAGCCATATGCAAATACACAAGTGCACGTTATTTTCTGATACAAATAAGGAAACTTGCAGGAGAGTGCTGTGACATAGATGAGTCAATGTCATGGCACTTTCATCTGAGTACCATTAACAGGAAGAACACTAAAACAGCATGACAAGTGGCAGCCAAGCGAAATCATAGCATGGTTTGCTGGCAGTATTCAGTCATCAACTGACACTTAGTGCTATATATAGCAGAACTTGATTTGCAATATGCCAACCAGTGGGAGTTGGCTGATGTATTTCGTATTGCTATGCTATAATCTATACATACATGTTGGTTTTATTGCTGATGTAGGTCCCTGGTCATGTATGTACTGGAGAACGCATTACATCTTATCATGAGTCAGGCGTCGCGATACTTGCGCCAGCCAGACTTATCATCCAGGGAGAAACAGCTGTTGAAGAGAGAACTCAGTGCAGAGCTCGTAAGTAAACAATTATCCTTTACTTTGAATGGCAACAGAGCTCATGAGTAAAATTATCCTTTTACTTTGAATGGCAACATCACTCATATGTTAACAATTATCCATTACTTTGAATGGCAACAGAATTCCACTTTATGCATAAACATCATAATTGTCAGAAAATTTTAATCTACAATGCTTTATTTTATTTGGTGTGGTCTTTAAATTACATTGCAGTTATATTGAATGCTGTTTGTGCATCTTACCAGTTGCACAAAAATTAAAATGCGTCAACAAAACCATTCATTTTAAAATTACATTGTGATTGACATAAAGAGTGTATGTCTCACCGACTCGAATATGAAATGTGAACATAAGTATACTACAAAATAGGTCATGTCAGTTTGATTTTGCTTGCTTGCAGAATTCCTTCCTATTAAGCATGCAGAGGTACCTGCGAAGGGGTCCAACTTCTCCTGCACCGGGGAGTAATGTGCTAATCAGCCCCTCTACATCAGGGGTTAATAAGTCACAGCTACAGCCAAGTTTTACCGCTGGCCAGGACACGGACTTCTTCCGTTTAGTAGATGATTTTGTGCGACATGTGCTGAGGTGATCCTATGTAGGATATGATATTAGTGTCTTTGAAAATTTTCCGTGCAGGACATTTTGGTAACCGCACGAAAGGCATCACTGGTACTGAAGATCATAACAGACAGGCTCAAGTACCTGTGCCCTCAATGCTATGGATTCTGTGGTTTTGTAACATTGTCATGAGTAGGTATCTGTTACCTGCAGGCCACAGTTAAAAGAACACCCATCAATTAAGACCATAACTAACTTGCAGACATTGTGTTGAAAGTTGTTCGATTGGAGACACAAGGAGAGATGTAACACCAAAGTAATATATGGTTGAACGTGTATGTCTGGTGAACCACCACATACAGAAGTCGGGGCTTCTGTGTCATATTCACAGTGGGTGCATATCTTGATGCACAGAAAAATAAAAATCACATAATGCAAACAATTTTGAGAGAAGCAATTTTTCAAAACATCAACATCGAGTGCTACACTTTAAATGCCTGGAACTTGTTTGTGCAGAAAAAAATACATAAATGTGTATGTATTATACCGATACAGTAGCATGTGACCAAAGCTATTTATCAAAAAACAAAATGCTGCCTTTGTAGACGACATAATAGGTTGTCAAGGGAACGTGGTACAGTGCAGTGTTTCGATTGGTCACACCATCGTGTCAATCAAGTGCTGCATGCGAGGGAGGAGCCAAGTGGAGAGGTGAATGTCTGAGTCAGTAGAACACCTTGTTGCCAAGGAATTCCTCGGATCACTACCATGTGTTACATAACAGGAGTTAAACAGCTCAGTGGATGTACTGAAAGGTCTACATTTTCAAGCTAAGATGCAGACAAGTCCAATGCCCAGGTACATTTCACACTGGATCCTCCTAACAAAATCATTTGGTGAAAATGAAAACAGAACGAGAGATTCATTTTCTTGGAAAGAGATAGTGATTTTAGGACATTGAATATTCTACAGTGTAAATATGGTCTGGTCACTTACTGTGACAAGACTTGAGCAGAGTTTCTACATTATTTTGTAGGTAACCATATTATGTATTTGAGAGTGACATACTTTATTGTATGTCATCATTTGTAAACTGAAAAATAAAAAGAACTTCAGTATTTTAACCATTGTTGTGTTACAAGGAGTCTCTGTCCTCATATTTTGGCTGGCCAAGTGCAATTTTGACGTACCTAATGACTCGCCAATTCTAATTTTCAGCTTTAGTCATCAGAGCAAGTCAGTCTAACACTTTACTTTAACCCTGTTCTGAATCTTTTGTCCATCCAATCAGATCCTATCTGTAAAAGCAACATTTCCAGTTGCCCCAGGTTAATGTGCTCTGAAATGTTTACACACCTTGACAGAGTTCTCATTAATCCCAGGTAAATGGAAATGCAAATTGGCGAACCCTATGCACCATGTTCATATTATAGTGCTTTGGTCCCAATCTGCTCTCTCCCCACTTTCTAGCATTTTGGACTTGCCAGAACAATGAATTTGGGAATCAGCCTGGCTGATTTCACAGTTATACTGGGGTGCCCAATTGTCAGACAGCTAAGCGCTAGGTTGCGTTCATTGCCAAGCTGAAAATTGAATTGCATTTACTGATGTTTGGCTGTGCCGCTGAAAAGACCAAACACTGTGAATTGTCGGCACACTCTTTGGATTATGAACACTCGCACATTTTACAAGAGATGTTCGAGAAAATCCTGCCATGAGCAGAAAGTTAGGTGTGCCCAAATGTCCGACATGGGAAGGTATTTGACTCCACGTAATTTTTTTCACCTTCTAGCTGGAAATTATACTCCAGCCCATGAGGTGAGAACCTCCGTATTTTAATACACAGACAAGAATTACAACTTTTTGCAAACTTGTTGCATGGGTGTTGAGTAATATGTGCTAACTATAATGGATATTTTCTATCTAAAAGCTGACATTGTGTCTAAAAAGATGCAAAATTCAAAAATGGTCAACTTGTCTTCAATTCCACATTAATTAGTCTCTCTGTGCTGATTAATTTTTTTATTTTTATACATCTTGTCAGTGAATGGCTAAATTATCGTTAATTTCCAAGAATTGTACACCCCACTTTCTTTTTTTTTTCTTTTGGAAGGGGGGGGGTTGCCTTGTCTGACACCCTAGTACATTCCTTGTGACCAGGATATCTCCCGACTCCCAGGTAACATCAAACTGAAATTTGCCTCAGTTGCACCTTGTATTCTTGACCTTATTATTTTGGTGACCTTTTCCCTGACCAGACCCATTTGTGTAGGGGGGTATCCAGTCTGTTTGCAGTAACTTCCTCCGTTGGTAGCAGTACAGTTTCATAAATCAATAGGGGGTGCTGAGGTTTGCCAGACAATGCTATATTCACATATAATACTGACAGCTTTTGTTCAAGTACAAATATGTCTGGTGTGAAGTCTGGGTTTCTGCCAGCATATTGTTCAATGAGTTCATTCTATAACTATCCGTGTGCGTATAATAATAGAAAATTGTTCAGCTCTTCATTGTATATTTGTTAATATTTTATTGCACTTTGAAATGATACGTGTAGGTATGACCTGAAACTTTCAACTGTTCACAAGTTGTCCTTAAAGTCGTGGAAACTTGTTTGTACAAATGAGCGACTTCAAGGTGTTAAGAATGAAGCCCAAACAGCACCAATTTATATGGAAAAGGTTCTGTCTATAGGACACAGGCATTTCTAATAAACAAAGTCCTTGACCTGATCTTATCAAATGTAGGTCAAGGTCAAGAATGAAAATGCTTCAAATCATCTTGAACAGGACTGTTCCCAGAAAACCCTAAGTATTTCTTGCAATTAAACCCCAAGAAAAAAGATAAAACCTATCATACTTTTTCCCAATCTTTGTTACCTGTCCCACTTCAGCTATGGTTTAGGCTTCTTGAAGCCAGGCATTTCTGTACCCCTGGCCCTTGTCAAATTCTGGTTTTAAACAAAATCAAATTTAATGCTTTCAGTACTGAATGTACACCATTTCATTTGCAAATTTTATAATTGACTTGCCATCAAAAAGACATGACATTAGGATTTCTAAGTGGTTTTCTGCAATTTTCATCACACAGCTCTAATATGGGTGAACCCACTGTTAACACACAAAGGCTAGAAGTGCTAAACCAAGTCCATGATTTGTAACTTAAGTCCAGATCACTTCAACTCCAGTCAGTGTAAGATGGTCATTAGCTTTCCTTTATGCTATTATCATGGTTATGTGCTATTGTGATGCATCTTGTCTGCAACAATGCTCACCCAAATTGTTTTATATCGACTACATTACATAAAACGGTGTATATTCGTATGAGTTGAGCCACAAAGTGTAAAACAAAAGAAAACCTCCCTACTATTGAGTGAAATTTCAGCAAACATTTCCCATCCTCCTGCCCCCCAAAAAATAATAATTGAAAAAAATATGGTGAAACCTGTCCAAGTGAACACTGCTGATTAATGAACACTTCCAATCATTGAACACTCTTTTTCGGTCCCTTTTTTTTCCTTTTTGTATTTAATATGGAGTATTCAAATTGTACACTGAGTCAACCTGTTGTTAGTGAACACCTCAGATCTGTGAATAGTGAACGTTTTTTACCCAAGGGTATCTACACTGCTGTGAAGAGGCTGTGTGTACAAGATCAAGCAGGATGTTCACTTTGAGTAGAATTGTACAAGTTCCCTGATGGATTGCATTGCATACACAGGGCACTGTATAAACTTAATATATTTTTTCAGCTACATGTATTGGTTTAAAATGCATTTAGGCCATTGACACTGCTGCTAGCTTACAATGTGTCACAAACAATTTTAACAACTTAAGTGTGAACACGAATGAAAAGGCCATGCTCATTTTGGGTGCTAATACAGCAGTAATCAGTATTGTTTCCAGGCAGAATATGATTCAATAACAAAAGGCACTTTGACCCAATGCATATCTCTGAACAACTACACACAGTAACATTTCTCATATTTGTCTTCCCATATCTGTATGCAACACATGGGTGCTTGCATGTGCAAAGTTTAGGACAGTGGGTCTCAAGGACAGAAAGAGTTTTTTTAAAAAGTTGAAGAACAAGTCAAGTTGCCATTGGACTTAAAAGTTGAAGGACAAGTCAAGTTGCCATTGGACTTGTTCAAATTGTATATGCATGTGAATTGGGGCCTTACCATAACTGCAGATAAGTGACAAATTTTTCCTTGTTTTTAACACTGATAGAGGTCGTCCACAATTCTCATTCAACTTGTTTTCATAATTGTTCAAATTAGTTATAAAACATTGAAACGGACTACATTTGACCACCAGCCAGTTTAAGGAGGAAAAGATTAACTGTTTCAGTGCCAATCATGACTTAAAACGATCTACTAAGTCAAACTAGTCTGAATTGTCATTAGGATCTCAGATTCATATTCCTCATAAAAATACCTTGCATTCAAGTACTAGCATGCCTATAGTTCCAGAGAAAAGCTGTTGACTCGGTCTGAAATTTGGCATTTAAAGAGTTAACATATGGCACACAAAAAATGGACAACTCGTCATATAACCATACAGGGTGAGAGAAAGCATGGATATCAGTACCTGCTCTAAAGATAACCTCATAACAGACCTTTGATCTTTTTAAAATTGCTCTTTTATGATGCAAGAGTCTATTTCTCTTAATAGATTTACCCACATTTGAAGACCACCTGCAATGTGAGATCACTTTTTGTTGGGAAGAGAGGCAGAACGACAACAAAGAATGAAAACTGACCCGGCCGATACTTGTCCAAAATGCTTATTCAGTAATATCAACATGGTCATGAAGATGCAACATCCTACATGTTATACAAAAAATATAACATTTGCACTGTATGTTGTTAACAAGACAGACATAATTCCCGAGTCAGAAGTCCGGAATCCACCCGCAACCAGTACACAGTTTGAGGTCACTGCTGTGACTTTGTGTCCGTGCACAGTTCCTGTTGCGGTTCAGCACGTCACACGGTAGATTGGTGTGTGTTCCATCACATAGAGGTGGTGACTTTGTGTATTTACAAGCACACACTTGATACAAAGCTTGGTCCCTATCTATATGCCACTTTAGGGGTTTGAACCCTGTACCCTTGTGAGATCCTGTTGAGAAAGTACAGAATTAAGTTAATGTATAGAAGGTTGAAAGTGACAGTATACTGTGTTCTAATTCAATTTTTCTTTTTGCACAGATGGATTAGATAGTAGATATGTGTTTATATGTAAGAAATTAAATTCTGTTTTGATTGAACATACAAAATTACCACTGACATAAAACTGCCTCAAGTATTTGATGAAAGTAGAATGACGAAAACATCTTTATTAAATTTTTAACACTGGCTAGATACTGCTTAATGTTTAGGATCAAAATCAACACTTTAAATATCTTAAATGGAATCACATGGTGGAAAAATCCAAGACCAAGTTACTGTAAATCCATTTCATTTCTCTGTATCTTTATTTTCATTCACTAAATGGATGATGGCACACATTTGTGAAACTAAAAATGCATTGAAATTGTATAATTAACATAGTTTTAATAGGAAATACACCGTATAGGCCTACATTCAAGACAGTGAAATTAGAAGTGCAGTTAAAAGCAAAAACTGTGAAAATTTATAGATGTGAAAATAAATCCATTTACACTTTTAAACAAGTAACTGACAAACCATCACACCACGGTTGATTTTTACTCAGTCCACAAGCACACCAAAGCTTTGTCTGTCCTTTTGCGAGTCCTCTGACTGTGTACGGACCATACTGTATGTAAAATATATGTATGCAATTAATGGTGAAAAGAAAAAAACATTCCTGCTGTTATAGAAAATGCATTCATGAATATTGAGAAGGCTACAATGTTGCACGCTCCTTGCCTGCATGATTTGTTTGTAAAGGTACGTGTTTTCTCTTTAACCATATTGTGCTAGTTTTCTGAACAAATAAACAAAATATATGTAAATTTTAGTTAAAATGGTTTCTTGTCTGAAAATAATTTAACAAGCATGCCACCTGTCAACAGATATTAAAGTTATTTCTATATTTAAAACATTTACTGATCCCCAACTTCCAGGCTGCATGAGGTCAAGGCCACAACTACGTGTTTCAGTTGCATTTGTTTCTTGAGAGACAAACGATCCAATAATTTTGCATTGAGAGCGCAACTGGATCTGCCACTTATCGTTTTTCTTGGCCTGAAAGTCTGCATCACTCTTCCCCCAAAGTACTTTGAAGTGTGTCTCCAAACGCACATTATGACCTTTACCGGTCCACGGACCTGTGACCCGACACATGACAACGGTCAACAGCAGAGGGGCGTGTTTCCTACTACCTACCATTGCAACTGCAGGGAACAGTTTCTCATCGTGTGGTTTTTCTTTGCCTAGCTCCTGTTCTTCAGTCATTCTGTACTTCCGGGCTAAATGAACATACAAGACCCCACAGGCAGTTCCTGCCTCAAAGCCAACTTTGGCTTAGCGGCCACCGTGTCACGTTGCCAGTGATGCCAGCAGCTGGTGTGCTCGCAGGGAACAGTTATTAATTTACACGATCGATCTTACCAAGAAATTCATGTTGTGGAAATTATCAAATCACGAGACACCCTCTCAGAGCAAGAATAACACATTTTCTTTGTCAGTTGCTACCAGTTTTTAATGGGAAATAGTTCAGCTCTTCTGCACTTTTAATTTATTCTACAGCAAAAAGAAAAGAAAGAAATTGTTCACATTTTAAAAGTTTCTGAACGAATATCTATCTACCTATCTATCTATCTATCTATCTATCTATCTATCTGTCTGTCTGTCTGTCTGTCTGTCTGTCGGTCTGTCTCTGTCTGTCTGTCTGTCTGTCTATCTATCTATCTATCTATCTATCTATCTATCTTTTTAAACGAACAAATTGTGGAATATTTCAACAGAGTTTGGTGCCAATAATACAGACATAATGTTTTGGCAAGAATGCTTTAGTTCATTTCTTTCTCCACTCCAGGCAATTTTTTTTGTGTAGGCAAGCAAGTGTGTTTGTGTACACCATAGACAGTTGGAAGTAAAGCATGCTTATATACCTTTTTAGCTCAGCTGACTTGTCAATCAGCTGAGCTTTTAGTAGGCTTGGTCGTTCGTCTTTTGTCCATCCACAATTCACATTTTCTACTTCTCCAAAACCGTTGGCCAAATTTACGTGAAACTTGGTGAGGAAGTACTTTGGGTGGATCTCTACCAAATTTATCCAATTGGTTACAGTCCATTGATTTTTTATTTTTTTATGAATTTTTTGGTTTAATTTTTGAGGACATCTTACATCAAAAGTTTTCTCCGAAACTGCCCAGTCAATTGCTTTGAAATTGCAAAGGGAAACTTCCAGAGATCCCTAGACCTTAATTTGTTAAAGATGTGTTGCTAAGATTTTTTTCTTATTTTTCATGAATTTTTGTGTGTTCAGGCTATTTTCAACTTCTTCACCAGAACCGTGACTGAGATTGCTCTGAAACGTAGTGGATATGTAGCTTATAGGAGGGGTAAACAAAGTTGTTCACTAAGTACTGACACTGTGGATCCCTGATATTTAAAGGATTTTTCAGATCAATTCAGGTACTTGTCGGTTAATTAATGCATGCATTCCAATTGATTACTATGTAAGTCAATGGGCATTCTAATGCACATTCAGATTGACTTCAAACTTGGTGGCCTTGGGTGGCTCTCTCCCAAGTTTGTTCATATGGTCATACTCCAGTGATTTTTTTATTTTTTTATGATTTTTTTTGTTCTTTTTTTGGGCAAATCTTAAAAATCTTCTCAAATCGTTCACCCAATTGCTTTGATATCACCCCGGAACACTGCTTGGGACTCCTAGTACTTAATTGGTTCACTAGATGGTGATGCAATTTTTTCTCCATTTTTTCATGATTTTTTGCTATTTTTTTATTTCTCCAGAACCATCACATAGATTAAGCTGAAACTGTATGGATATGTTCCTTGTGAAAGGGTCAAACAAAATTGTTCACTGGGTGGCACTGCTGTGGATTCTGATTCTGAAGGATTTTTCAATTCAGGTACTTACTGGTAAATACACCTTTCCTATTGATTTACTATGCAAGTCAATGGGCATCCTAATGCTAATTCACATTTTTTACTTCTGCTCTGAAACTGTCTACTAGATTGACTTCAAACTTAATAGCAATGTATCTTTGGTGGGTCTCTTCCAAGTTTGTTCAAATGGTCATACTTTAGTGATTTTTGGATTTTTCATGAATTTTTTTGCTCATTTTTTGACAAAATCTCCAAAAATCTCAAAAACCACCCAGCCAATTACTTTGAAATTGCACAGGGACACTTCGGTGGACCCCTAGACCTTAGGAGTGGCTGCAATTAGCAATTTTATGTGAATTTAGCTGAAAACACAATCCAATACACAAAATTCTTGCTGGCTAGAGATGCGTTTTCCCATAAGATTCTATGTTAAAGTAAAATTCAATACGTTGAATAGTTTTGAAGCAAAAGTTGTCAAATTTTCAGTAATATTGTAACTGCATACAACAGTTTACCACAAGAAATTTGGTGTTTTTAGGTAGAGCAATTTTAAAGCTACAAATGTGCAAGTTACAGTGGAAACTGATGGAAACACACATACATAGCCATCAGCCTACAGAGCCCTCTACTGAGAATCCACATGTACTTTCTACTTCTCCAGAACCGTTATTGAGATGGTCCTGAAACAAAGTTGATATGTAGCTTGTGGGAGGGGTAAACAAGTTGATCACTAAATAGTGATACTGTGGATCCCTGATTTTTACCAAATTTTTCAATTTGGGTATTTTTCATTCCTGGTGATTACCATGTTAGTCAATGGAGCTTGCAATGGAATTTCACATTTTAGACTTTTACACTAAAACCGTCAACCACATTCACTTGAAACTTGGTGGGTGTGTACCTTGGGTGTGTCTCCACCAAGTTTATTCAAATGGTCATGGTGTATTGATTTTTAAATTTTGTATGAATTTTTTGGCAAAATCCTTAACAAATCCTTTTCTCTCTAAAACTGCTCAGCCAATTGCTTTGAAATTGGATAGGGGCACTTCTGGAGACACCCCCCCCCCCCCGACCTTAATTTGGGTCATGCCAGACTTGGCTTATGATTCACCTGAGCTCAGGATCAGTCCTGATGCCTGCCAAGTATTAATAGTGGATTCTGTCGCTTTTCATTAAAATAATGACCGCTGAATTTTTCGGTGAAGACCGATATTGCAAACAGTGATGATGACGACGACGATGACGACGACGATGACAATGATGATGATGAAACAAAAGTGACCTTTATATTATTCTGAAGGTCACAAGACCACTTAAGTCTGTGTATGCAAGGTCAGCTGAGCCTTGGACTGTCACAGACCTCTTGTTTACATAAATGGAGTTATTTTATTTTATTTTTTCTTGATGTAAAGATTTTAAAGCTTTTAGACTTTTAAATTGTGAATAGCATCAAAAATATTACAGTGATCCTATTCCCACTTTGACTTATGTTATTGGTCATAAGGCATACAAATAAAAGCATTGAGTGTGATTGCATAGCATTTTGCACTTTACTTATCACAAGCAAAAGGTTACAGCCAGAACAGACTAAAGGACACACACATGAGTGATCGCATAAGCTCTGTGACCTATGGTCAGCAGAGCTAAAAAAAATCCAACCAACAGTTTTTAAGCATTCTAACATATACTCTCATTTATAATCATGTGATATAAAAAAAAAGTTTAAAAGTCAGTGGATAATGGAGCCAAAGTCGACCATTCCAAACACACCAAAAAAATTTGTAAATCAACAAGAGGGCTGTGCTCAGCTGTCACCTGGAGATTCATCACACTTGTGGCTCTGTGAACTTGGGATAGGATCAAGGTCGCCCATGTACAAGTAAGTCTGACCTTATGGAAGAACACTAACATGTGCAACATCAAGGTCACAGTTCAAGTATTTCTCAAGTTAAAGTGAAGAGTAAAATTCATGTATGTTGCACTCTGACCTCAGAGATGAGGTCAATGTCACTCATGCACTGTCTAGCATGACCTTCACAGAGAAACATTAACATTGCAACATCAAGGTTGTAACTCAAAATAGATCTCCAGTTATCAAGTGAACAGTAAATTTCATGTCAGTTGTCCTGTGACCGTGGGAATAAGGTCAAGATCACTCATGAAATGTCTGAGTGTGGCCCTCAAAGAGAATCATAACCATGTAAAACATCAAAGTCCAGGCTGAAATAGTTCTCAAGTTATCATCTTTAGAGAAGAAGTCGAAAATGTGAATTGCGAATGCTGACTGACCACGGATGCCTAACTATCACATAACCTCAGCTGACTGACAAGTCAGCTGAGCTAAAATTTCATCACCTGTTGAGGAAATTGAAGTCTGAGCACAACCAAAAGTGTCCCAATGCAATGTCAAGCCAATTTGCCAAGTGGTTGATGATGATGATGATTTGTTTAAATCAATTTTTGCATGATAATTTGATAAATTTTGGCGGAGACCAACCAAAGGCACATTCCCACAAAGTTTGAAGAGGACCAGTCCATGTTTTTAGTCCCCCGCCCACATGGTGGGGGACTATAGGTTTGCACCTCGTCCGTCCGTCCTTCCGTCCTTCCGTCCGAAGCTTCTCCGGGCCATATTTCCAACACCATAACACCCACAGCTACCAAATTTAATGTGTTTGTACTTCCTAGGATAGAGGTGTAATGTGTTCCAAAAGTAGGTCACAAGGTCAAATATCTGGGTCACAGAATACATATGTATGAAAAATCTTGTCCGGGCCATAACTTTTTTGTCCTTTTACTTAGAGTCATGAAATGTTACACAAATGTGAAGCTTAGTCTAAGAAAGTGTCATAAAGCAAAAGTAGGTCACTAGGTCAAATATTTGGGTCACCACGATATGTAAATATACAGAGACAAATTTTGTCCGGCACATATCTTCCCTATATTAATGCTACCTCTTCAATTTTTTTATGGCGGGTAGACCTTAGGTAGTAGCTGTGCATAGGCATTGTTTTGTGTGGCTAATTACTTGCATTAATTAATTATTTAACAAAGTTCGTTAAGCAAGACAAATTTTTTCCGGGCCATATCTTCTAAACTATTAATGCTAGCCCTTTGAATTTTTTGTGGTGGATAGACCATAGGTAGTAGGTGTGCATAGGCATTGTTTTGTGTGGCTAATTACTTGCATTAATTAATTATGTAACAAAGTTCGTTAAGCAAGACAAATTTTGTCCGAGCCATATCTTCTAAACTATTCATGCTAGCCCTTTGAATTTTTTATGGTATGTAGACCTTAGGTAGTAGGTGTGCACACGCATTGTTTTCTGTGGCTGATTACTTCCATTAATTAATAAATTAATTAACGAAGTTCATTAAGCAAGCTCAAGATACAATACAAATTTTGTCCGGGCCATATCTTCTAAATCATTGATGCCAGCCCTTTGATTTTTTTTCATGGTGGGTAGACCTTAGAGGGGATATGGTAATGGGCACCGTCCGTGTGTCCGTCCGTCCGTCAAATATTTGGGTCACAGTAATACATAAATGTACAGTATTTTCATGTCCTTACTGTAATTCTTAAAAAATTTTGACTTCTTGTTATAAAAGTTTACTGATAATGTATTGTGACCTAAAAGTGTGTCACGACGCAAAACTAGGTCACTAGGTCAAATATCTAGGTCACAGTGTAAACTCCATGTAAAACCTTGTCCATGCCATATTTCCCTTACTATAATACCTACAGCTACCAAATTTATTATTTTAATACTACCTGGGGAGTTGTTGTGTCACATGGCAAAAGTAGGTCACTAGGTCAAATATCGAGGTCACTGTGAAATCCATTCAAAATCTTGTCCGGGCCATAACTTTTTTGTCCTTTTACTTAGATTAATGAAATTTTACACAAATGTGAAGCTTAATCTAAGGATGTGCCATACTTTTCATTTTTTTTTTTCATCTAGGTCACACCCCTATATAGTAGTCCATTCAACCTCGTGGGCGACGAGCGGGGGACTATGTATTGCTCTGCAATACTCATTAACTTGTTTATCAGAAAAGTACATTGTTTATTAACAAGACAACACACAATGGATGACAATTGGATGAGCATCCTGTTAGCTTAGCTGAACAAAAACTAAAATTGCATCAGCTGATTTATCTAAAAAACAAATGATTTTGTTATTTTAGTCAGACTGAAGCTGGTTGGCCTATGGAATGAAAATAGCCAAGATATCACAAGATTCACTTTTAATTTTTATTTTTTAACTCATGTGCAACTGAATCCAGTAAAGGCAGGAAACATGAAAGCTATTTTACATGCATTAATTGACAAAGAGGAACCTAAAATCACCCAGGTGTCAGCCTTAAATGGTATTCCAGAGACAAAAATTTTATTCAAAACATAGTGGGTCGATTATAACATTTACCTCATTTTTATGTGTCAGTAGGTGCTGGCAGAACCTTTTAAATTTTGTTTTCCACATGAAGAGTCCGTCTTTTTATAAGGGGGAATGTATCATACATATATATGTACATGTAGTGGCGGGTATTATTGCCAGGAATTAGCATCACTGGCCAGTAGCTCTGTTGGCATGGAAATGATTTTTCAATCTTAAAAGACTTACAGTAATGTTATAGTTGAACGGAACTAGAAACACAACCCTGAAATGCCTGCCCCCGCCACCCCCACCTGAACACACTCACTCACGCCATTATGACTGGCCATTCCCTGCCTTGCAACCACCAATTCACACCATCAACATATAATTTTTATGACTGGTTTGGTTATTTCATTTTTTTTTTATTTCTTCTTTTTTTTTTTTAATCTTACAAAACAAAATGTTCAAAAGATTGACAGAAAGATTAAAAAGGCAGAAAACTGAGTCATTTAGTGATTTATTGTCTCTGTAAGTTCAGTGGTACATGGGTGACGTAACCATCTTAACTCTTTGACTGCCAATCTTCACAAAAGTTGATGTGCTCTGAATTGACATAACAAAACTAGATTAACGTTCTTTATAAACCAGCCTTTCTTCCAAGTACCAGCATGTCTTCAGTTACAGAGACCAAAAGAGAGAGTATGAATGGCCCAGGTCAAGAACTTTCCTCAGCACACTTTGCATACGTTGTGCCCAAAGCATGCATAGGAAAGCTGTTGACTCGGTCAAAAGGGGGTATTGAGAGAGTTAAGTAACTTAAACACTCACCATAAAATCATAATTTTATGCAAGTCAGATACATATGCGGCAATAGTTATACAATACAATGGAATCTCCAATTGAGACCACCTCCATAAAGATACCATTTCTATATTAAGACCACCAATTTACAGACCCATTTTTGTTACTCCTTAAATTATACCCCCATTAAGAAGACCCTATGTTAAAACCACATTTTTCAGTCCCTAGATGGTCTCAATAGGCAGGTTCCACTGTACATACATGTGTGCACATATATTTTAAACACATACACTATACAAATTGATTGTATTTACAAGATGCATATTCACAATTTGGCAAAACATTTTACACATGAAAATGATAACTTTTCACATTATATTAATGGAATGAACTGAAACAATCAATAATGCTGCAATAATTGTGTGCATAACAGCAAAGAAAAAAATCTTTCCCTGACAGACCAAATACGTTAACAACCTGAAAAGACACATTTGTGGGTCTGGTGTGCAAGCAATATTTTTCACCTTTTTGCTCTAAAACAATGGGAGGTCCCAATACGAGACATATATTAATTTGATGCCACAAAGCACGGGGTTCACGTCTGTCAACCATGGAGGACACGCGGGCATATCACTGTCACAGACAGTACTTGATATCCCTGTCTCGCAACATTAGTGTCTTTTAGAGGACTTTAAATGTACAAATGCCACAGTTACATTCATTTTTACACCCTAAATTGGATATCAGATTAAATTTCCTTCTGCCTATATTAAGTATTCTTTATTTCCAAAATACAGTAATATTCCACTTGCCCGCACAGGCAGCTGCCCGTATCTTGCTAGGCGAGACTATGGTTACCAAGACAACCAGGTATGCAGTTGAAGGGGGAAATTAATATGCATACCTCGTATTAGCAATTTTATGTGTATCTGGCTGAATACACAACTCAATACACAGAATTCTTACGGGCTAAAGATGTGTATTTCCATAAGATTCTATGTTAATTTAAGTAACATTCAATATCTTGAATAGTTTTGCAGCAAAAGTTATCAAATTTACAAAAGTATTTCAACTGTTGACAGCCATTTACCATGATAAATTTGGTGTTTCTAAGTAGAACAGTTTTAAAGTTTTATAGGTGCAAATTACAATGGAAACTGATGGAAATATACACACCTAGCTCACCTGCCTACAAAACCCTCTACTGAGAACCCACATGAACCAGTCAATCTTGACTTTACCCATTGTCAACAAGAATTAAATCTTACAGATTTCCATACCAGTAATAGCTTTGAGAAGTGAAGATGCAAAGAATGTTCTTTATCATCCAAACTCTGTTCAATTCATGCCTGAAAACACCAGACCACATAAGAATGAATTTCATTTTACCAGTCTGGCAGCACATTCCACAACATCATGCATGCACTGGAAATTTTAGGTTATCAAGAGTTAACAATTATGACTGTTCTCATGCCTTTAGTCATCTTCCATGGTAATACAAAAAGACAGTAAAGTTGTTCCCTGGGTACATTAACTTCACAAAGGCCCCCTAGTGACTTCACACAAACATTTTTATAACATGGTAACATTCCCCAAGGTTCAACTAAAGAAAATATACTGCCGAAGAAAACAAAAACAAAAAAATTATATGGAACGAAAGTCTTATGAGATGGAAGATTAACTGGCAAAATATATTTATGTGTCCTTGAATTAATTCACTTCTGAATTATATGGTTGCACATTAAATAAATATCCAAAGACACTTTGTATTTTACCAAAAAGCCTCATAAATAAAATGTTCTTTTTTTTGTTTTGTTTTGTTTTGTTTTTTAGTGACCTTTTCAGAATAGAAAGGAAGAAACAGAAGCAGCAGCCCTCGATCCTTTTGGACTGTTGTTGCTCTGTCAAACACTGCCAAGGACAAAACATTCTTGTCTGTGACAAACATGTTGATGTAGCCCCCTGTCATCACCAACACAAAAGATTGGTACAATTTTATTTACACAGCCTTGAATTTTCACTAAGATGAAGAATGAGATGCTGCATTGAAACTGGATTTATTATTGTATACCTCATGTGCTGTTTAAATTCTGTTCCGTTACCTGTAGCTTAGTGTATTCAGCTGGCAATACTTAACAACACACAATAATAAATTACCCAAATAAAATTTCAAGGCATCTATTTTAGTCCAGTGACAGTTGTTCCAGCTTTGTCTCAGCATTCTTCATTTCCAAAATTGATCCTCAGAGTCAAATAAATCAAGGCCCTTAAGCAGGTTATTTCATATGTAAATTTATCTATACATATTTTTTTTTCCTGGCAACTAAATATTTCAAATTTATTTGGCCTTCTTCTTCTTTCTTCCCATCCTCCTCTTTGTTTTAGAGTCCACAATGTTTTGACTTTGTCGTTTGATATTATTTCTTGTCAGCACATCCTCATCTTCACCACTGTCATCTTCATCTGAAACAGGAATGTCAATTATTTCTACAGACAGTGCAACAGATAAAGTAAACTTTTTTTATTTTTATATTTTAGAGGGCCAACCACTTACTCAAGACCATATGTTTTTCCTACATCAATTTACATAGAATTATTCACAAGTTTGTCGGCAAACAATGTTGACGTATAATTGAGATGTGTGTCTGTGTTTGTTTGTTTTTTGTTTAAATAACTTTCTTGCAAATCTTAAATTGATTGTAGGGAAACATTCAGACATGCTATGAAACTACTTGTGAAAGACTTGTTTTCAAAAATATGGTATACGTGTATCTAAGTCACAAGTTTAATCCTATACATATGCAAGGCACTACCATTTCCCCTGATGGATATGATGAGAACTGGCATTGAAATGTATGAATATGCTGGGCATTTGTATTTAATTGTATAAATATGCTGGACATCAGTATTTTAATTATATAAATATGCTGGACATCAGTATTTAATTATATAAATATGCTGGGCATCAATATTTAATTGTATAAATATGCTGTTGCAACAGGCAAGCTATTAGACTGAAGTTTCTGTTCTTGTCATGACTAAAAAGTTGGAAGGGTAGCACGCTTAAAAGAAATGATATGTTATGAATGCAAAACAGGGGTACTCTATGTTTGTCACCTGTGAAGTCATCCCCTAAATGAATTACATAGATGGGAGATGACAACTTGATCACAACTACAACAGAATCCTTGCTTTTTTATGGAAAAGGCCATTCAACTTAATATGTACTGTACGTTAATCACCTGTCAGTGAGCAAAATGAGGCTTGTCTACTTGTCTAAGACAAAAGAATACGTGTGTGGGCAAGTCAGTTTTGGGTTTGGACTAGTCCAAAAACATAATTGTGTTTGTGTCTTTTTGTCCAGAACCGCTTCCTAGTATAGTCATTACCCTATTCCGCAGTCCGAACTCTTTACTCTGCATAAGCTAACCTGTCACTCTCTAACCTATATAAATATGGAAGTATTATTGTCCATATTGTATATAATGTAATCTATTGACAAAGTACAAACAAATCGTGATATTTTACAAATTTACTGCTTTGCTGCCAAGTAAACTTTTTCCCTGTTTCTAAAACTGCCTGTGAAATCATCTCCTCACTGAATGACAAAGATGGGTGGCAACAAGGTGAGTCCACAGACGTATGTGTGCATGGTGGGGAATCTTGACCAGCCAGAAAAGACTCAAAGGATATTGCAGTGACTTACCATCGTAGACATTGTCTCGTTGTGTCTGTGGTAATTTGACCCTTGTATTGTACTGTGGCAGTTTCAGTTCTGCTGTGTTCTGGTACTGAAAACAAAACCCCCAAATGGCTGTGATGACTTGAGTGAAACCTGGCTTGAAAGACCACCCCTAACGATGAACAAATTGTGGTCTCCTTAGACAGGTGGTCTCTCTTATGAGGTAAAGATAAAATTACAAAGTAAAAAAATCCTAAAGAGGTAGTCTTTCAAGAAAGGAAGTGTCTCACGGGAATGTTCTCTGAAGACAGCAACTAATGTATTTTCATACATACATACATACAATAGAATATTTGCTATCTTAGAGAAATGGCTAATCAACTTAATATGTGCTGTTATCTTGCCTGTGAAGCAGACTCTGTTTTTCGCTGGGGGTAGAAGGCCTGCTTCGCAGGCAAGCTGTTATCTGACCTCAAGGTAAATCACACTGATCATATGGTCTTTGTGTTTAACACTGTTATCTTTCATGTGGTGTAAACAATTTTAGATATTTTTATATCATACAGCCCAGGAAATAGATTAAAAATTTCAATGTTCCAGATTTTCTTATTTATTAACCTCTCATTTATCAACCGGGGGAGACCTAGTTTTTACTTTTCCAAACACACCACTTTGGAAAAATTGAGTAAAATGATCACTTCTTGAAAATTTGCATTTTCAAAGAATTGCGTACCTCATCCTCTTCCATCTGTTTGAGCACTTCGTTGAGGTCCTTTCCATTTTGATCCAACAACTCTAGTACTTTAAGCAGCTTCTCCTCACAGGTAGACAGTAAGTCCAACAGGTATTCATTGGAACTGGGGGATATCTTTGCTTTCTGCACCTGGCTAGACGGCTGAAAAAAAAAAAAAAAGTTTCTTTGAAATTGAAGGGGGAAAAAAGATTTGTAAAGCAAGTCTCATCAGTAAATAAGATCACCACAATTTTGAAGTGTGAATGAATAATACAAAGATTGGTTGTAGCTATTGGATTTCCCTACCATATATGTACATGTATACTGAAAAATGTAATATTTCATGTTTTTTCATGCAAACCTCATTCACACAGAATCCAAAGCAACAAAACTTACATAGTTAATCACAAATTTGACAGTTAAAAGTATTGGAGATTGCAGGCATACATTAAAGTGATTCACGGTCTCCAGACAGAAATTTTAATTGAACATTAAAATTTTATCTTTTAATTAATCAATGAATTTATGTATCTATTTTTTTACTTTTTTTTAAGTAAATAGATTATCAAACTTACTGGTTTAAGATGTTTGAGTTTCTCGGCAAGATGTTCCACGCCAGATTTAACACTGGTAAGTATCTTGCTGGAGCGGTCTAACCTGTCCAGTGCTTCATCCCTTCTCTTTTCTTCAGCATCAAGTTGAGTTTCAAACTCTTCCAGTAGACGCTGACCACTGGTAACACAAAAACATACCTTATTCTGTCACTCACTTTTAACTCATACCATTATACAATTATTCACTTGATCTTTGGCATGACCTCTTCAAAATTCAACAATTTCTTTAGAGCATAAATTTTGATTCAATTATTTTTTAAATTTGTAATCCACAATGATAGAAACGTGTATCTTTGCTCTTCACCAAACAAATGTTAATTTTCATTACTTTGCTCACCTGGACAGCTTGGCCTCTCCCGAGTACTTCATCTCTTCAAATTCTTCTTGCAGCTTGTCCTTCTCTTCTTTTAGGCGAATTATTTGCTTCTCTCCTTCCTTCTTCAGATCCTCTAAGTGAGCCTGTGTCTCGCCTTGGTTCTCGAAGCGGGTCACCACTTCCTATCAGAATATCAATGACGAACTGTTATTTAATGTTGCCAATCCAGCTTCACTGGAATTTGAGCAATACAAATGTTATCTCCCGAGACAATATAATAACCAAAGAAGCATAACTGAGACTTTGTACTTGTTTTGTTTGTATACATAGATGAATATCCTTAACTATGTCCCTGGTATTTTCAGTCCACTGTCCCCTTTTCAGTTCTATAATGTAAAAATTATTCACATAATTGCATGCAAATATATGCTTTCGGAAACTTCACTGTGCAGCCATATCGTGTGGAATGTGCCACATGCCCTCGTGAACTACCATTTTTAATATGTCAGGACATGGACAGACAAACAACACAAAAAGACAAAAACATTTCTATGCATATTCTTTCTTTTGTTAACAATTTTGTTATTATTTCATCTTTTTCCCCTGCATGAAGGAATTATTTATAAAACACGAATTAAAGCACCAATTTATGGTTTGACTATATGGTCTTCATTTCAAAATTACACTCCACTTTAAATAATGAGTGTTCATGTTGTATACCTGGGTATCAGAGACACCAGTTGCCTCTTTGATGCGACGGAATGCCTCCTCAAAAGTGCTGATCTTCTGTTGGTCTTCTTCAGCGCCCAGTGCTGCCCTCTCCTGGGAAGTCAGTTCATCTTGCTGGATGGATCCAGTACGGGCCTGCAGAAAATATCGTATCAGCTAATTGTTGCAACACATGCTAGTGTGTATCAGGAAAAATATTTTCAGTGATAACAGCACACAGGATTAAAATCCTAATTTAATGGAAATGATCACTTAACCTGCTTTGAATGAAACATGACAATAAAGGCACCATTCTCCACCTGCTGCATTTATATGTGCTAGAATAATTAACCTTTTGAGCAGTAGGCTACAGATTGGGTCAACAACTTTCCTTGACACAATGTGAGTGCATGTCCCCGAAAAGGGGATTGGTGAAAGCTGTTGATGTGGCCCATTCTTACATGTATTTTCTCTGGAACTACAGGCATGCTGCTACTTGAATTAAACGTCTTTTCACCAGCAATTAGAATATGTAACCCTTATAATAAATTGAGTGACCGTAACTTTTGTTCAAACTGGCAATGAAAGTTTTAAGTGCCCCCCCCCCCCCCGCATCCATACAAGTATCTGTGGTGTTTTTTATTCCTTTCACTGAAGCCAAACATGACTGTAACTTGTCTAAAACATCACTCCATGCTGTCCAAATTTTCAGTGAAATGATACTAGGCCTACTAGGGCTGGTACAGGGCTTGGTCAGTGGTTTTAGCATTGCCTGCCAAGTGATGCTTCTGCTGTTGCCCTTGCAGCAGCTGCAGCACGGCTTGCAAGGTAATGCAAAATCACTGACTTTGGACCAGACATGCAAATAATGAATAACTATTACCTTTTTAAGAGAAATTTCGCCTAAAATTGGGGTCACGGTGAATATTAATTGGAAAATCAGGAACACACGAGTTAAAATGGTGGGAGCTGTAATATGATATCATTTTGAGACAACTGCTCCATTGTCTTACCAGTCTTCTCTCCACGCGTTCTTGGTGCAACTTCTTCTCCTCTGCTTCCTTACGAACCTTGGCCAGCTCCAGTTCCCGCCTTCTGCGATCAGCGTATACTTCACGCTCTTGTTTTTCTAGTTCTGCTTTGGCTGCATCTCTAGCAATCTGAGCATCATTGTTCATGGCCCGTAATTCCTTCTGTTCATGTGCAAGTCTGAGTTAAGTGAGAAAAAACATGAACTGTTATGGGCAGTTTATATAGCATTTGAACCAATACTTGTCACTATTTTTCCTTTATCCCGAGGGTTTTCATAGCTTTTCCTTAACCAATGAAGTACCAGGAAGAAAGTTTATTTTGTGGGTGAATTGCAATGTATTGACAAATGTAAACACAGAAAAAAAATTGATAACAAAGTCTAAACACTTACAAAAATTTTACCAGATGTACATCAAATTTACCTTGCAATAATCAATGAAGTAACAGTTTTTTTTCATTCATAACTTCACACATTTAGCAATGCAAAGAAGTTAATGTATACTCTGAATCTATTTATTTTCATATGCAATATATACTCACTCTCATGTTTAAACAATTCACTTTAAGTTTACATTAATTATTGTGGGTAGCATATTATTATCAAACCTGAATGAAAGCACCGGTTTTCACAGAAGTTTCTTATGTTCATGGCTTTGTAGCATTAACACATATTTATAATAAAAACAATATAAGTATGCACAAAAACAGAGCCATGTTGCTTCAAATCACACAAGAGAATTTTTTACAAATATTAAACGTGAACAGAGACTGAGATAAAAACCAGAATCAACTATCTTACTTTTTTCTTTCTTGTTCCATTTCATCTAGAATATTTTCAAAACACTGATGCTCATCCTCGAGTTTCACTTTAATGGCCTGGTAGGTCTTGCGGATGTGTTCAGCCTCCCTCAGTTTCAGGTGTGCTTTATCTAGACGATTTTCCAAGTTACGCAAGGTCTGAGGACATAGAAACATAAATCTTAAAGAATTATGGAAAAATAATTGAAGACTGGCATGACGGATGTATTTCTTTTAGTTTTCGAGTCTTGTCATTCTCCATTTCTTAACATTTTATTTGTCACACATGCACCCCTAGTGCTAAATTGCCTGGTACTCTATTGTGTTGGAGGTGCACAGAAAATACTAGTGTGTATATATATATATATATATATATATATATATATATATGTAAAACTATTAAAACATGTGGCACCCATATATATTTATACAGTAATTATAATTCTTTTCATGCAATACTTTTTGGGTGATTTGTCCAAAATTTTGAAAATTTAATTTGACGTTTCGATTCTGTGTGCTTCTTTTCTTTTATTCCAGAAGTGCTTATCTGATGTGCATTTTCTACCTCTAACAGTAGAGAGTTACTGGATAATTTATCACCATTTGGCTAGTGTGCAATGCATTTTTAAGGTTTTTGAATGAATAATGTTCAGCACTTTGAAAGTAGACATCTCACTAAGTGAACCATTTGGGCTATAAGGGTCAGTAAGATGTCACCTTAAGTCCCTATTTTCAGACTTTTACAACTGACAAGAGCATTACCTGAGCATCTTCAGATTCCCCAGCATCAGTCGCAGCAGCATCCGAGGCATCTTTGACCATTTGGCTGTACTGTGTCTGAAGCGATTCCAGTTTCTTCTGCAGAATTGAGGTCTGGTAGCGCGCATTGTTCAATATATTTACTTTGTCGCGTACTTTGGCATCCATTTGATGAATAGCCTCCTGTAAATAGCATGTCAAAGCATCATGATCAATACCAGCTGGTTTTAAAATAAAAAAAAAGAATGGCCTCATCTTCCATAAGATATCATAAATTGTGGCTTAAGACCTTTCCTGGCACCAGAATCTATTTCTCTAATACATTTTCTATTTTAAGACAACTTGCAATACAAAACCATGTTTTGCTGACAATGAGATACACTGTAGTCCTAAATAGCATGTACTACTGTACCCATTCATAATTTAAAAAAAAAAAACATCGCTATCCCACAAACATTGCAATTCCACACTTGATATTTACAGCAGTGATAGAATGCTGGCTTTGTGACGGAAATACTTTGATACAATGATCTGCATATGTTGCAGCCACATGCAGGCAGTGATTTATTTGCATAATGCCGTCTACAGTTGTGACTCAACAATGCTATTGGGCCATACCTTGCAAGCCCCAATTATGTTCAGTATACTTGCCTTTCCAGGTTTGTTGCGCAATGCAGTTCTTTCTTTTTCATGCTCCTCCAAACCTTTACACACCACAGACTCATCTGCCTGAAATCAGACACAATGACCAGAAAATGAAATACAATTTTATCACTTCCAAAATTTAAAATTCTGAATCACAGATAGTTCCATGAATGACGAATGATATATTCTTGTTTGGGGTCACCCTTTTATTAATGTTTATAAATATTTGATTTTGAATTAATTTCCATCAGTATGTTGTAATAATGACTTGTCGTGTGCTTGAGTATGTATTCAACATACCACAAAATTTTTACTAAACTGTTCTGAGTTTTTACACAAAGGCAACACCTAACTATGCAGTTGATTCTTTAATGATTAAATTTATTCTATATCTACGGTGATGAAATTTCAACCAAAGTTAATAAACCATATAAATAAAAATAATGTAAATTTTGCTTAATTTAAACTTCAGCATGCCATTCAACTTATGAGGAATACTCACTGCAAGACGTTCTGCTCTTTTCCTGAAGAGATCCCCATTCTCTCTTCTCATCTTGCAAATTTGTTCCCTGTGTTTCTTGATGGTCCATTCTGAATTTTCATAGTATGCCTTTCGATCTCCATCTGCAACAGATACCAAACAGATTATATTGTGTCGGAAAACATAGACATGAATGGCTAGCAACAAAATTTTGCCGTGACTGTGAAAAGCAGACCAATCCTGAAGGATGAAAACTTTGAGCAAAACAAGGATTTTTGGCCAGTTTGCTACATTTATATGCAATTACACCATCATAAACTTTGATTATCATTAACGTAGCAGAGGGGATTAAGCTACAATGACAAAATCATGACCCGACACAAAATATGACTTTTTTCCATTTTTTATGAAGTTTGGCTCTTAACATACACCCCACTATGGTGTATCAAAGTACACTGAGCCAAAAAGACCTGATTTCGAGGGTGGGGGGTTGAAACTTTGACCATTAGGCAGATATGACAATCACATTACTGTTATTTTTGTAAATGACTGCAAAGTGGCTCTGTACATTGCTTTTTATTAGTTGATCTGTCATGTAAAATGTGTGAGCGATATGTTGCGTTACCACCCCACCCCAGTCATTAAGTTGCAGAACTTCATGTATGAACCGACAGGTGTTACTTATCTCCAGAGAATAAAATTATATATTAGGCCCTATTATATGAATGTAAAAACCTGAGAAAAGCATGGTAATGTGTGTGGTCCTCTTCACCATGAGGAAGGCCCAAATCTGTGTAGGAACAAGTGAAATAGGCTTGGAATACTCCTGACAAACTTACATCCCTGCACCCATCCAAGGCCATGAAGAGTAAACTCCCTTATAATGCCCCATCCCTTTTTCATTTTTGAGGGAATTGGAAACTCACTTGTCTGCAAAACAGACTCACTTTTTGTAAATGTTAAATGACGATTGAAGTGTGTGTCACATGATAAGAATTACATAAGCAAACACAGTTCATCTTGGGAGGCAAGAAACTTTCACCAATGTGTGTACAAACTGTAACATCATCACCTTGATTTTAAATGGTGTATTCTATAAGACTCTGTAACAGATATTAGTGTCTGATAAAAGACTACTCTGGGAAACAAACAGAGTAGTTTATCCATAGGTAACAATGCACAGTCTTATCACTGATACACCACTGAAACCAATGGATTCTCCCAAGTAAAGCATTTTGCATTTTATTCTTCTATTCTTTTTTAAACTCTAATTTATCCTAGGAGTGTTGTTTATCAGTAACAGGACTCTTGTCTCAGTTGTCACCTCATCATGATCATCATCTATGAAGAGCACCAATCTGGCATTGTGTATGCTACATGGAACATGCATACATCTCTCTCTCTCTCTCTCTCTCTCTCTCTCTCTCTCTCTCTCTCTCTCTCTCTCTCTCTCTCTCTCTCTCTCTCTCTCTCTCTCTCTCTCTCTCTCTCTCTCTCTCTCTCTCTCTCTCTCTCTCTCTCTCTCTCTCTCTCTCTCTCTCTCTCTCTCTCTCTCTCTCTCTCTCTCTCTCTCTCTCGTTGATGATATTCTTTACCTTTTCTATTTAAAGAAGATTTGAAAAATAGTTGGAGTTTAATATTTACTTCCCTGATCGTGGGATGTCAATTTTCCCCCCATTTTACTGGTATGATCACAAGCAGTCCAAGACACTGCATGACCAAATCCTTTCCATGCCATTAATAAAGACATGTTGCTCTTTGGGATGAGGAGAAATGAGTGAGCAACTCCTGTCTGTCAAGCACTCCTGTCACTGTTCAAGCAAGCTGTGAAGCAGCAAGCCCATCTTGCTCAAGCACCATCAATTGCAAGCAATGTTGCTATGGTCAAGGTGATAGCATCTTCTAAATACCTGACTGCAAAAGGATAGAGGACCACTTGCACTCCCCCAATCTGGGGTGCATTCTTAATAATTATATCTTTTTATGATGTTATTATCCAAGAGTTAGCTTGTTAACCCTTTCCCATGCAAATTGCCCAAAAGTGCCTGGATGTAAATTGTCATCTGCTTTGGTGTTTTTACTTAAATTTCTCCTTATGAGAGATAATTTTCGGTGCGATTTGCATGTGAGACCATTCATAATGTCCCATCCCCGGGCCCCGTCGAAGGCTTTCCTTGGCACAGGTTGGGCGGCATTACCCATACCGAGGTAAAGCTGCTGACTCTGTAATACTCTGACCCAGAAATTAGGTTAAATGTCAAAATGATGCCTATGTGAAAAGCACTTGCATAATTAATCCTGTTTTAACTGATTCTGCCTGGGAAGCATCAATGACAACTATGTCTATGAATGTAGAAATGTGGCAGCAGTGATAAAATCAAAGTCAACAAGGATTTGGTCTTTTCATAATTTAGTGTGCATGACAGCCTTAGCTAAAATTGGGTCCAGCCAAAAGTGTAACAAGCATTGCTGTTGTGTAATAATAGGTTAACAAGACAACGTTCTGTTGGAATTATGACCATAGTCGTCCAGTATCCACGATGTACCGTCTATCATGTTTATCATCTATAGCGTGCGTAGTCGTAGCCCTGGCTAAATAAAACGCCTCCACGGAAAACTTCTGATACAATATACGGTTGCGTTGACACATGAGACTTCCTGGCACAGACACTGCTACTGACAACAACGTGAAAAGCGACTTGTCAATATGACCATCATATTATTACTAAATCATTCCAGGGCCAGGGCCAGGGACGTAGCGCCCCGGCTTGAAAAATGAATGATTTGATTGAACTGTCAACTGCAAACTAGCCTTGGCCTACACTGAAGTACTCACCAAGCAACTGGATCTTGGAGCGAAGTTCAGATATTTTCTCATTGATGGGCCGCTCGCTGCCCTGATATCCCGACATCTTGGGAGATTTGCTGATTTCTATCGTGCTTGTACCCTTGTTTTACTTTTTACTCAAATGATTCTTTGGTATTTGCCAGGAAACATTGACATAAAACAAGTGGTCGGTGCTGGTTGTCAAGATGTCGGAGTCACTTGCCTCGTTCTGATCTATTTACACCCGTAACCAGGCACCTGTACGCAGGCGCACAGCAGGTGCTCCTAAGTTAGTTACCAGGCGGCGCCAGTGGGACTTCTAACTCCAATGTAAGCCGTCATGACCGGAAAGGTGAGGCTAAAAACAAACAAACAAACAAACAAACAAACAAAAACAAAACAAAAAAACCCAAACCATGAAATGGATGTGTTCAAATTCGTTTAAATTTGATTTCTTTACCTTTTTCTTTATTTTTTGTCTGTTTTGTACGAATTGTGTGCACGTGGAATTAAACACCAAGAAGGCTGCAAACTTGGTTCAGTACCTGTACAATAAAAACATGTGTGCGGATTTGCTTGTCGGTTATAGAATAGAGTCATAGATTTTACATGGATTACGAGTCGCTCGGCATGGCACACTTTCCTACCCAATTGTTTGGTGGAGGAAAACCGAGGGCCTTGCAGAAAACCACCGTTTTGCAGCTCGGCCAACCATGCTTGTCGGTTAAGGCCAAATTTAATACATACATTTGTTGTTGTTGTTTTTTTTTTTTTTTTTTTTTGTTTTTTTTTTTTTTTTTTGTTTTTTTGTTTTTGATTGACCGATTGATTTTATTCGGCAAAACAACATAATAGTACATAAATAGAAATTTATACAGCAAATAAAAAGACAGTTAACTATAAATAAAACATGAAGTTGCAGCAGACTAAGAACCAAGTAAAAACAAGTAACTTATGTTTAACAACAAAAAAGATTTTTTTTGTGCACAGTTATGTTGAATTGCCCAGGATAGCCCAAAAAAGTATGAACGACTTATTCCCAATACGGTCCTGAGGGTGAGATGAAGGGGTGATCATGAAGTTGGATGAAGCATACTCAAATAGAAATTATAAATTATGCAATAAATACTAACTGAGGTCATCCTGGCAACGGTTTAGTTAAGTCATGGACCAATTTAAAAAAGAAATGTACACCAGTAGTTAGTCAACATGTATTTATTATACTATCAATAGTTGAAACGATTTTATTTTTGAGTACTGTATTTTGCACATTCCGTCGTCTGTCGAATAAAGCTGGTCTGAATCTGGATTTTTGAAACTTCACTTGAAAAGAAGATTTGCTTCAAAGCAAATTTATCTGTGTGCCTTCACAGGCAAATTCATGTTGAAGCTGTCAAAAATTCAAACTACTTCGACTTGGAATGACACTTCTATCTGAGATACATTGAAAATTTTAAAGATTTAGTACAGGTCAAAAAAACAATCACCACTCAAATTTTCAAACGTCTCTCATTAAAATACTTTTAAATGCAGCAAACTTGCTCCGACATTCATTGGATGCGCTTTTATGACAAACAGCTTTGACAAATAGAAGTTTATAGGAATGATTGTGAATGCGTCTGGGTTGAAATTTCGACCCAGCACGGGAAAGTATTATTTGGTAACTATATATTGCCCACCTGGCCAGTCTGCAGAAATCCGTGACGCGTTTCTCGGGTCTCTGGCATCTTCTATTTCCTCTGCCATTGAATGCAACCCTCACCTTTTAATTGTAACTGGCGATTTCAACGACAGGTGCGCCAATTGGAACTCCCAGCATGAGGACAGCGATTTAGGTTTATCTCTGGTCAACCTTGTGAATCGATACAATCTCTTTCAACTTATAGATGAACCCACTAGAATAAGTGAATACTCGAATAATTTATTAGATCTTATCATTACTGATTCCCAAGGTCTTGTTCTGGACTCTGGAACCCTTGCTCCAATCTCAAATTCTGACCACTGTGTAATCTTTTGTTCTTTCTCCCTTTCCCTTCACAAGGACAAGCCCTTCAAAAGATCAGTATGGGACTTCAATAAAGCAAATTTTTGTGACCTCAATGCTGCCCTTTCTACAGCCCCTTGGAACATTGCTCATGATGTCTTCGATTCTATTGATGATGCCGTATCCTACTGGTCTAATCTCTTCTTATCTACTGCAAAGGACTTTATTCCCTATAAGGAAGTCACCATTCGCCCTAAGGACAAACCTTGGATAACTACAGACATTAAAAAACATATTAGACGTCGAAATCGTGCATAGAAACGCTTCAAGAGAGCATCCAACCAACCACGCCCCCATAATTACGACCTTCACCTCAAGATTGACAGGTTATACCAATTTTACAAAAAATATCGCAACAAGGTTGTGACCATAATAAGGAAATCTGTCTCTTCTTACTTTTCCAATCTCCAGCTTCGACTTGATGAGAAAGATATTAATCCTAAACAATGGTGGAGCCTGTCCAAGTCTGTTCTGGGATGCAAAATTCACCAACATATACCCCCAATCATTGACGATAACAAAATCGTATCATGCATCACGGAAAAATGTGAAATATTTAACTCTTACTTTGCCAGCCAGTGCAAAACACACCCTGACGCTGATGCCCCACCCCTGCCCCCACGTTCCGAACTGAGGCACGTCTACGCAATTTTACCATTAATGAAGAGAGTGTCAAGAAAGTACTATCTTCCCTGAGGCTATCCTCAGCATCAGGCCCAGATAACATAGGGAACATCCTACTTAAGACCACAGCAGATTCGATATGTAAACCACTTACAAAAATCTTCCAACTTTCTCTCAGTCTTTCTTTCTTTCCCAATGCTTGGAAGAGATCCAACATATGTCCTGTCTTCAAAAAGGCCAACAGACAGATTAAAAATAATTATCGTCCTATTTCTTTGCTCTGTAATGTTTCAAAGGTGTTTGAACGACTGGTCTTTAATGCACTCTATGAATACCTGGCACAAAATAACCTACTCACTTCCAAAAATTCTGGCTTTAAGGCCAATGACTACTATCAATCAGCTTGTGTACATCCTTCACAATATCTACAACGGTCTAGAACAGTCCAAAGAAGCCAGAATGGTGTTTCTAGACGTATCGAAGGCGTTTGACAAGGTTTGGCATCCCGGTCTCCTTTTTAAACTTCGACAACTCGGCATCTCCGATAATCTTGTAGCATGGATTGATAGTTATCTCTCAAACCGATCCCAACGAGTGATCATTCATGGCCAATCTTCATCATGGCTACCTATTGAAGCTGGTGTGCGCCAGGGTTCCATCCTGGGTCCACTTCTCTTTCTTGTCTATGTTAATGACCTAGTTGACAATATTACATGTGATGTCAGACTTTTTGCTGACGACACCAGTCTACTTGAAGTTGTTAATGACCCAATTGAAACTTCTAATCACTTGAATATTAATCTCTCTGTTATGCATAACTGGGGAAAGTTGTGGCGTGTTACCTTTAACGCTTTAAAGTCTCTTTCTGTCATATTTTCAACCAAACTTGTTAAACCACACCATCCACCCGTTCGTCTTGGAGACTCTGAAATACCTGCGGCAGACTCACACATTCATCTTGGTATTACTCTCAGTAGCAATTTATCCTGGCATGCTTACATTACTCGTATTACTACCAAAGCGAGCCAGCGAATTGCCCTTCTGTGTAGATTCAAATATAAACTTTCCCGCAAAGCTCTAATTAAACTTTATTTAACTATGGTTCGACCAATTCTTGAATATGGTTGTGTGCTCTTTGACAACTGCGGTCAGGGACTTTCCGATCTTATTGAATCCATACAGTTTGAAGCTGCCAAAATATGCACAGGTGCATTAAGGCACACATCACGCGCCAATCTCTTACGTGAACTTGGTTGGACAACACTCGCCAGCAGGAGGAAGTATTCTAAGTTACTTCTTCTTTACAAAATGTATCACAACTTAACACCCTCCTATCTCTCTCGATTAACTCCTCCTACTTTTAATGCTCGAAACCTCCGCCACACTAGCTCCATACGTCCTATCAATTGCAAAACTAACCGCTTAGACAAATCCTTCCTACCTGACGCTATCAAACTGTGGAACAATCTTCCCTCCGATGTAAGAGACTCAATTTCCCTCCAAATATTCAAATCAAAGCTGAAAGCAACACTACTAGCAGTGGATCATGTTCCTGTTTACTATACCCAAGGACACAGATTTGCCAACATTTGTCATACCCAGCTTCGTCTTGGATTCTCGAGACTTAACTTTGATCTCTTTAAAGTCAACATCATCCCACAACCTACATGTTCGTGTTCCTACCCCACTGAAGATCTGCAACATTACCTGTTCTTTTGTCCAAAGTACTCAACTTATAGAATTAGACTACTCAACTCCATCATCCCTATTATTGCTCCCGGCGTCCACCTAAATCTGATTATACACACAGCAAGTGACAGACTAGCTCATATTCTTCTCTTTGGTAGCGACCAATTGTCCATTCCCTTCAACATACAAATTTGTGATGCTTTCCACAGATACATCGTAGATACTAGACGCTTCATATCTTAGTTCTGTTATGCATAAGCAGTAATTGAGTTAGTCGCTGATTTACATAATTCTTACTTCCCAAATGTCCTTTATGAAATTTCCTACCGCTAGTCCGTATTATTGTGAACAGGGACGTATATGTGTACATTCTACCTGCAGTTAACTATTTTGCTTTGTTTTGCATTTTGATGACTACTACTACTACTACTGTGATTTTTGTATGCAGGGTACAAATCTGAAGCATGTGTGCAGCTTCTCTGTTAATTGGGTAATTTTGTTCTTGTTTTGTCCTGTGTGTTTTGTAATATACATTTTGTGTGTCACTCTATGTTCTGGAGAACCCCTCGATTAGTGACATCTCGATGTATTATAGGGCGATCCAGTTGAAATAAATATGTTTCAATTAAAATTAAATGATTGTCCCTAACAAATGCATATTTTTACTTTTAAAATTTTGTTTGTTCATAAAAAGGCTTCATTTTGAACATCATGAGTGTTTCATTAGAAAAATAAACATTCAAATTTAATTTTAACATATTTATTTAAACTGGATTGCCCTATAATACAATGAGACTAATACATGGGTACTCCAGATACTAAGAGACGCACGATATACATATATAGAATACACACGACAATACCAAGTTATGTTAACTAATAGGTGAAGATAATAGGTGAAGATATAATGCAATAAGACACAATATCTGTATGACTATATCTATATGCAGTACTAAACAACTGATTAACATTAAACACCGTAAAATAGATTCACGAAATAGGGAGTTATGAGTCAAACAGGGGAGTGGACAATATGGCTTACTACTTTATTCTACAAATTAGGAAGCAAAACGTCTAGTCCTGATAACATAAGTTTGTACTGCATCAAAGTGAAGGTATTCATGGCATCAGGAAAACATTTACTACCAAACAGAATTTCAGCTAGCCTGTGCGCAATATCACGAAATGAACTGGGATGCACGTGAGCACCAGCAGTTAAAACGGGGCCATAACACTGTCAAGTAAGATCGTCCTAAATCGACAGAAGAGTGGGTAGAACAGAAGAAAGTGTATAGAATCTTCGCGGGCATGAGTGCAGAGGCAAGTTGGATGAAGTAATATGATAACTTTGTAGAGATCATAGTTCAGCTTAGAAAAACCAAGGCGCAGTTGTGTGTGGCATATGTTAGGTAACCTATTCCCGCATGAACAGAAGTGGCAAACAATATCTACCGCGAGCAAGGTTTGTTTCAGTTTCATTTTAGAGAATTGTAGAGAAATTGAGTCTCTGATGTCGGGCGGGAGATCTTTCCATTGCTTGATGGCATCAGGTACAAAGGAAATTTCCATGCGCGGAGTTTTGCATTTAATACGTCGAATATTTCCAGGTTGACGTAAAACACGGACAGAAAAGGTAGGGGGTAGAAGGTCAGAAAGGTAAGAGGGCGTCAACTTGTGATACATTTTGTAAAAGAGAAGGAGTTTAAAGTGTATCCGTCGGTTTGCTAAAGTTGACCACCAAATTTCCTGTAATCGGTTAACGCGTGATGTATGTCTTAGTGCTCCAGTGCAAATTTTTGGAGCCTCAAATTGTATGGATTCAAGGATTTGTGATAAGCCGTGTCCACAGTTGTTTAGTTTACATATTTATTTCAACTGGATCGCCCTATAGTATATCGAGATGTCATTAATCGGGGGGGGGGGGGGTGTCTCCAGAACATGGAGTGACACACAAGAAGTATATTACAAAACACACAGGACAAAACATGAACAAAATTACCCGTTTAACTAAGAAGCTGTACGCATGTTTTGTCATAGAGGATACAGCCATATTCTAGGATGGGTCGAACTAAAGAGAGATAGAGACTGGCTAGAGTTTTACGTTAGTCTATATTTGAACCTACGAAGGACTCTGACTAGCTTTGTTGGTAATACACGTACGACTAACATGGGCACACCAAAATAGATTACTGTTCAAAGTAATACCAATATGAGTATGAGTATTTCCTTCAGGTATTGAATAGTCACAAAGACACAAGCATAATGAGATAAACCAATAAGCTTTGAAGACACACATGATTACGTGCATCTTCAAAGCTTATTGCCATACTGGTATGATATGGTATTTCAGTGCGACAATGAACAATGGGTACTTCAAGTACAAGTTTTTACTACAATCCAATAAACTGTTATGAATCATCCCTTCAAGATGGCCAGAAATGTGATCAATCCAAATGTTGAACTGTGGTTTACTGCTGTGGTTATGTTATATGAAATTGTTGACTTGTCGCCAAAATTTGCGTGTGGGAATTCTGAAGGTCTAAGGAGACTAACGTGATGGATATATATATATATATGTATATATATATATATATATATATATATATATATATATATATATATATATATATATATACATATATATATACATATATACATATATATATACATACATATATATATATATATACATATATATATATATATATATATATATATATATATATATATATATATATATATATATATTGGCCTGAAATTAAACCGTTTGTCCTTGTCCTTCCGGAAAAAAAAGGACCAAGGCACAGGGCATAAACGGTCGACGCGTCTTCCGTCTGCTGATCTCGGGTCTATCACTGAGCACCGTTTCCCAGCAGGTCAAGCTTCGCACTTGATTAAACATTCCTGCAAAAGGTAAAAACCAGAGCAATTTGCCAGGTGCTACATTCTAGACAAAACAAACGTTCGAGATCGTCTTACGTGTAATTGGTGAACAATAGCTTTCTGTTGTTAAACTTTACTTTGTGTCGCACGTGCGGCTCACGTGCGTCCAACTAGTGCCCGTCGTGGTTTTGTCAAAGTAGACACAATTTAAGTAAGCCACGAAGATGGAACAGCACAGACCTGTCAGTGGATTCGGATTGTGTGGGCGCACGCATGCGTTGGTCATTTTGTATTGCACAAGTTTTAATGAAGGTTTCATGGTAATGTACACAACATGAACGTAATTGTATAAATATTTCATTTTTGCAGGAAAAATTATCGTAGAGGACCGGAGTACGTTTTGTAAGTGGAAAACCACAGGTCTATCCGAAATGGTACACACGTGCACGACCGGGCCACGCTGACAGCAAGCGAGGGTGACGGAGAGGGAGCTGGTGGGCACCATGCGGAAAGTTGGCAGGTTTCACATTCAGGAGAGTATATTTTATCTGCCATTATAATTCCTCACCAACGCACTTTATTATACCAGTGACTATATTTAAATATTCAAGAGATATCACGTTGCAAAATATTCTTTTTGGGGGGAAGCATTTTTCTTTTCTCGGTTTTTTTTTTTTATTCCTAATCTTAGACAGTGAAACTAAAGTCCGACTATCGTCGAGACACAATTCATGACTGCAATTTTGTGACATGCTTTTGAAATTCAGATTAATTTCCTCCTGTATGAATCGATCTATCCAGTAGCGTGTAGAAGAGTGCATTATAGTATTAAAAAAAAAAATCTGCACATAATTTCTGTAATAACAGAAACCTTTATTTTTTGAGTGTAAATACAACTTACAAGAACCATGAATAAGAACGCATGACCACTAATTACATGTAGGCATCTGGCCCTTTGATTGTTCAAATTAGGAGGCAATGTGTACGGAAGTATTCTGCAGTATGGGGGATGTCAGGTTACTGACATTATATAGATGTCGCAAACCATGTTTTTCATAGGCTACAATATGCGTTTCGTATAACTTTATGATGACCAGGTGGCTTTTTGTACCTGGGAAAAGTAACACATAGGAGGTAGTAAGGACAACTCTGCAATTCCTCACAAAATATAGGCCTGAATCCAAAAGCAACGGGTCCTTTTATCCCAGTTTATAAGAAAAAATTGCTTCTGTGTTGCAGGCTATAGTTTGTGTGTGTGTGTGAGTTTTGAACTTGCTAGTTCTTGGTGTCAAGGAGCTTTCCCAGCCTACATCAAGAAACTTGGTCATTTCATTGGGAATAATGTTAATACACATTACAGTAAGTTAAAATCTATTCCATATATGGATAATGAGTACTATAGGTTCAACCGATAAGCACACGAGGGATCAACATAGGCTACAATATGCGTTTCGTAAAACTTGATGGTGACCAGGTGGCTTTTTGTACCTGGGAGAAGTAACACATAGGAGGTAGTAAGGACAACTCTGCAATTCCTCACAAAATATAGGCCTAAACCCAAAAGCAACGGATCATTTCATTTTATAGTTCATAAATTGCTTTTGTGTTGCAGGCTATAGTTTGTGTGTGTGTGTGTGTGAGTTTTGAACTTACTAGTTCTTGGTGTCAAGGAGCTTTCCCAGCCCACATCAAGAAACTTGGTCATTTCATCGGGAATAATGTTAATGCAGTAAGTTAAAATCTATTCAAGATTTGGATAATGAATATTATAGGTTCAACCGATAAGCACACGAGGAATTATCATAGGCTACTTTGCGTTTCGTTTAACTTTATGGTGACCAGGTGGCTTTTTGTGCCTGGGAGAAGTAACACATAGGAGGTAGTAAGGACAACTCTGCAATTCCTCACAAAATATAGGCCTGAACACAAAAGCAACAAATAATTTCCTTCCAGTTCACAAATTGCTTTTGTGTTGCAGGATATAGTTTGTGTGTGTGAGTTTTGAACTTACTAGCTCTTGGTGTCCATGAACTTCCCCAGCCTACAGCAAGGGACTTTGTCACTTCCTTGGGAATAATATTGATGTGATAAGTTAGAATATATTCCTGATTTGGGTATTGAAAAAATAAGAGCAATCTATGAGCAGATTAGGGTTTGTACACATTCGCAAGTTGAGATAGAAACGGAAACGAGACTCATCGGAGATCATATATGCTCCTCCCGCTCCCTATTCGCTTTTCAGATAAATAACGTGATATCAAATGTAAATGTGTTACATAACTTGCATGTAACATAACTGAGATTAGCTTGCAAAATTAGGAACTCTGTATAGCAGGAGAAAGCTTCGGCAATGATGTCATCAGTTTAGCGTTAAAGTCTCAGAGTCGTGCAAGCATGCATTGGGTTCCGTCACCTTGATCATAAAAATCATGCAAAATTCTGCGTCACGTTTACTAGTCTGAAGCGATCATAATGGTAAGTAAGTTTGTTTCTTAGAGAAAACTTCAGTGTACAAAATTGACAGTTTGTTAGTCACGTAGGCCAATTCATGCTTTAATGCTTGTTTTTGGGTCAAATCACAGTATATACTACAATTCAATAATGGCTTTAAATTAATGGGGCACCTGAGTACGATGGTACAGTTCAGAAAAAGACAAACCATATTACTTCAACATAAAAACACAATTATGAGACTGAATTACAAAAAACAAAAAAAAAACAAAAAAGACACGTCAGCACTTTACATATGACATAATGTGTCGTTCCACAATTTCAATGTTTGTCTTAAAATGTAGGAACATTTGAAATCTTACCTGCGAGGCAAATTAAATGTGGTTGTAGCAGTAAGAAAGTTATTACAATTTTGATATCAAGTTCATAAATTAATCTTTACATCCCGAGTAATGGTTTTTGGATGATAAATGATGCTTGTTTTGAAGTATTTGTCATTTGAATGCTCTTAATTTACATTAGTGGCAGTAAAAGGAACATTGCAGGTAAGCTCATCAGACTGTAAAGTGTGTGAATGTTCCGGACGCCAGATTTAAACAGGTAAAGAAAGTGTAAGTTCTAAAATGTTTGCAAAACTGATGAGTTCGTCAGTGCTGTTTAAAAGAAAAATATTGCATGTCAGTACCGTAACAATAGTTCTTGAAACTGGAATGTCTTGTCATTCTTAAATCTTCCGTCACCAGTATACCAGACAGGCCAGTGCTTATACAAAATATTACGTTTAAGATTTTTGTTTTGAAGCTCATTAGTATCTTAGTTGTTATATATTTTCACATAATGTTCTGTGGTACCAGGAACAAAGGAGAAAATTTTGTAAAAATATTTTATTTGATGAAAACCGAGAAAATAACGTGGGAAAATATACCAGAAAAAAGTAAATACATTTATAAGCAGTGAATGTGTTAAGCACTGTAAAATCTCGATGAAGATACCACTTGCTTTCACGAATGAATGATATATTTTCATCTTTCCCTTGGGAAGATTTTTTGAACTTTTTTGGTGCGCTACCATCTAGGAACAGCGGCTCGCCGGAGAGCCACCCAATGCTGTTCCAGTGCAAGTTAAATCAAGTGAAAGTCACCTTCGGGTGTACGCCATGTTTGGGGTTCATGGTACGGGGAAGTATGGTGTAGTAATGGTGCTGTCGAGCTGCGTACAGTCCTCGTGCTGTCTTGCTTGGCACAGTCGTCATACTGTCCAACTTGCTCTAACGCCCCCCCCCCCCTTGCACAGTTTTTGTTTTTTTTAATCTTATTTCATGCGTCAAAGGGAGTGGGTGGGATGGGATGTGTTCATTATTTCACCACCATAACTTTTAATATATACTTTAGGATGTCTCATTTCTCAATATATCTTGTTGCAGATTACCGAGGCTTGGAGGTGAAGACCAGCTACAGATAGTCACAATTTGACAAATGGAGGAAATAAATATAACACCGTTTCGTTTTTAGCAATTCACAGACAGCAATTTAAATTGCTAATCACTATAATACTGTTAAGACCTGAAATACCTGTGATTCAAATCTGAAAAAGTTTAGGATTCTATTTGAGAAAATATCAAGTTCTAAAAAAAAAAAGAAAAGGAAAAACAACATTTGGATGAAGGGATTACCTTTATAATGTACACCAAAAGGCTTAGAAATATGCTATCCCGATCAATGGCCCCACTTCTTCAATTAAAAGACAAAGCTGCCATTGGAAAATTTTAAATATCCATAGTTTTTAACAATTTTTTAGTAAAAATATTATTTCTTCCAGACATTGTATTTAACGTTTTCAAGAACATAACACTTAGTGCATATACCATGAAGTAAAGCTCTTATGTATTGCAATGATATTTCACTTATTTCACATGATAACACTGATGATGATGGTGACGATGATGTGATCACGCAGTTAGGTTTCCGTTTTCTTACTATCATCCATTTTTTTTTCAGTACAGGTCCATGAGTGCAAGACAATAGTGATTTGTAACATGTAAATTGACTTGGTTTCACTGATGCCCCACATCACATGAATTATTGCAGAAAATAATTTTGATTAGCTGTGCATCTGTAGAAAATGTCATCAGTTTGTTGTCAGTTTATGCCCCCTACACACTATATTAGTCATTTATCTACTTAGTTTTACAGTCGTGTCAGATCAGGCTTAACATGCAAGTTTCAATGCACATAGTATTCGGTTTCACAATAGGAATGCGCTAGAAATGCGCTGAATGAATAATGACATGAACTGCTTAGGTTAACTGTTTTAATACTTTCAGATAAAATAAACAATTTAAACAAATATTTTGATGCTATAGTTTAAAAGAGAAATATGCTGCAATAGAAGGCGAAAGCTTGTATGTCCAGCTTCTTAAAAATCAGGTAGATTTTATATTTTGACGAAAAGAAATCTAGAATAAATTGGGCTGAATATTATTGTACAGAATATCACATGGTTGCACTTTCGAACTGGACTACCCTTTTCCATCTTCAATCTAGTTGCTAAGCGAGGAGCAAAGGCGCCAGACAGCACAAATTTAAATTGCTGCAACCAGTGGTCTTTTAATTTTCAACATCTGGTGATCAGATTAAGGGATCATAACTAATGCTTCAGAGACTTAAATTACTAAAATGATACAAGTACGCGTGGTTAAAAGTCCTGAAACTAGACTGTTCCAATCTTAGGCTTTATAGTTTCCATTTCTTCCTAGTTAACAAGGTAGTCTTTGAAAGGGAATAAAACTAGGTCTTCCCTTACATTTTGTGTGTGTGTGTGTGTGTGTGTGTGTGTGAAAATTCAATGTCAGTGACCTTGACCTTGTGGTAGAACACATTACGTAATTATGATATACAAATATGTGTGTCTTTCATAAACTATTTTTCTTCCTATTTTGTAAAATACGACTGTTATAACAGGTTTGGACTGACATATTTGGAATATAACTTGTGTTGCTGTTTAGACCTATGACCATTTTTTTTGGGTAAACTTTCGTTATTCCAATTTGGGATGCAGCTACAATGGTTTTGTGCATAAGGATATTGACTATTGTCTATCAAAAAGTACAAGTTTATCCTTTGGACGACCCACACAAAGTTTCAGGATGAATTGAAAATAAAGTCATTCGGCTAATTTTTCACGTTTTCAGCTTTTAAGGTCAATTATGATGACCTTGACCTGCAACAGAATAACTTTCCATGAATGTAAGGATATTGTCTATCAAAAAATAAAACTTTATCCTTTGGACGACCCACACAAAATTTCAGGATGAATTTAAAAGTCATTCGGCTAATTTTTCACGTTTTCAGATTTTAAATTCAATTATGATGAACTTGACCTGCAACAGAATGACTTTCCATTAATGTATCATTGACTTCCTTCAATTTTGTAAAAGTATTAAAAATTCTAGCTCTGCATTTTGTAAAACTAACCAACAGTTACAACAAATTTAGTAAAATATGGTATGTATAATATTTTTCTGCATTTTTAACATTTGACCGCAAATTTTCCAATTTTTACAGTTTTTTTTTTTTTTTTTAAATCTTGCCGCATATTTATATGGCCCAAGGTGTTGCCTATCAAACAAAATTAGTTTCAACCCTGGGTCCACGTGTAAGGTTACTTGAAAGCTAAGACTTTTCTTGATCTGGCCTCTTGGACTATTTCGTGACGTCATGACCCAGTGGCCGCTTGTTGGCCAAAAAGGCGCCAACTTGTCAACTTCGGGCACGTCATGGGCAACAAAATTCTTTTGCAAATAAAGTTATTTTCCTGTGCGAATATGGAAAATTTTCTTCAGAAAAGTGCTACGATACTCTTAAGTCCTTCACTTTGAACAAAAAAAAAATCTTTTGGCGTTTGGCACCTTTGAGCAAGAGCGGCGATCACTCAAACACTTCTGGCATGCTGACACTTGGCATTTAACTCTGCCACGTCCCAAATGTGCTTTCGCTGCCGCTTAAATATGCAGCCACAGCATTTTTTTTTTATCACAGATAACTTGCATGTTTTTATATTTACAAGAATGATTACAAAGCTTGTAGAAGTGCACATTCTAGCTTTGAAGTATAAAACTCCAAGGTTCTCATAAGCCAAGATTTGAAAAGAAAGAAATTCTCTTGTCTTTGTTAGGTAAAACTTAAGATCGTTATTCTCGTCAACCAAGGAAAGACATCCTGTCATCTTAATTCTCTTCTCTTCACTTGTAGCCTATAAGCTATCCGCTGTTTGAAGAGAGAGAGAGAGAGAGAGAGAGAGAGAGGAAAAAATAGAGTTTGAATTCATGACTTGTAAGAAATATGGCTTGTTTAAACATATGAAATTTGGGGGTTAAACGGAAAAGCAGCGCAGATCAGCGATGAACTTTATGGAAAAAAGTACGGATGTACATTTCCGTATAATACAAACTGATGTAGTGCCTACTATCTAAATCGTAATATCTTATTTGAATTCTGTTTGAAAATACATTTCGTCCATCCTAATACCAACAAGTATACAGATCTATTAGTTTCAGAATGCGTGCGTGCGTATGTGTATGTGCATCTGTTAGTTTCAGAATACATGCGTGTGTGTGTTTTCAGGCCACAGTTTTCCACGCCGCACTTTGAAGGCAATGATGCCGAGGAAAGCTGTCGACTCTAAAATTCAGGATTGAAAGATTCGATTTTTTTTAACATATTTATTTCAACTGGATCGCCCTGTAGTACATCGAGTTGTCACTAATCGGGGATTCTACAGAACATGGAGTGACACACAAAATGTATATTACACAACACGCAGAAGAAAATATGAACAAAGTTACAACAAAGAAGCTGTACACATGTTTCAGATTTGTACCCGCATACAAAAATCAAAATAGTTAAAATCACCAAAATGCAAAACAATTTTTGTGACGATAGTACTCCCACACTTCTATACTGAACCAAACAAATAGCGCAACCCTTAAACTTTTTAACTTAAATATTTATTGTTACTTTCATATCACAGAAACAAATTAGATCCATATTCTGCAGTCTTTTTGGCATAACATGTGAAAAACAAAAACTTGAAACTGTCAACGAGGGCGCGACCAGCTGGCAATAAACAGGGCAACATTGATTTGTAAAGTTCACAAATTGGCATGTCCACTAATACTGTGTGTGACCACCATCAGCATCTGTAACTGCTATGCAACGTCGGCGCATGGATGACACTAGCCGCTGCACCATCTGCCGGGGCACACGATCCCACTCTTCTTGAAGAGCCTGGCGAAGCTGCTGGCGGTTGGCGGGCGCCGGATCCCGTCTCCGAACATGCTGGTCAAGTTAGTCCCAAAGATGCTCAATGGGATTGATATCAGGTGAGAAGGCTGGCCATGGCAAAACGTTAATTCCTTCTCCTTGTAGAAAATCCATCGTCAGTCTTGCGACATGGGGCCGAGCATTGTCCTGTTGAAGCAAGTGGAGTTGGTGGTGTCTAATGAAAGGGACAGCAACAGGCTGAAGGATCTCATCCCTGTAACAGGCAGCGTTAAGATTGCCTTCAATGAAGATTAGCTGGGTTTTGGCTGTGAATGAAATTCCACCCCACACCATCACTGATGCACCTCCAAATCGATCTGTTTCCAGCACACAGGCATCTGAGTAGCGTTCTCCCCTTCATCGCCAAACACGTGTCCTACCATCTGCATGATACAGGGTGAAGCGGGATTCATCGGTGAATAGCACATCCCTCCACTGTTGATGGGTCCAGCGAGTATGGGCAGTAGCCCATTGTCATCGGGCTTGCCTTCTTGCCTGTGTCAAAATTTGACCCCTGTAAGGACGCCTGGCGTGTAGATGGTATTCTTGTAGTCTATTATGGACTGTCTGGGCAGATATTCTGTTATTGGTTCTGCCAGGTGTCTGTTGTGCAGTTCTAGTGGCTGGTCGAGTTCTGTTCCGCAGATGTGACACCCTGATGTGTCTGTCTTGTGCAGGTGTGGTTTCTCTTGGTCTCCCAGGACGCTGTCTATCAGCTGTGGCCCCAGGTCTCCTGGAATCTTGTAGCAAGTCTGGATATAGTGGATTTGTGGACTTGCAGTCTTCTTGCCACCTCTGCTGCAGATAAACAGCCTGTAGCATGCCAATTCCTCTCTCCCGATCTACTGTTGATAATCAACCCATAGTTCTTGGAATACTGTGCCAAATGAATCCCATGCTGCCCTTTTATTGTCTGTGAGGGGCTACACCCAACCAGTAAAGGTGCGAATGTTTTAGTCATGTGGGTAACACTGAATCCTGCAGTTGTCCTTGATTCAGCACAACCACCAAACTTTGAAAGCCTCATATCCTGGCACACAGTTACGCTTGGGCTGATTTCAATGTGGCCTTTTCCTGTCCCAGAATCAAAGACTTGGCAACCTTAATTTCAGGTGTCAGAGACTTGCGTAAAATAACCTGCTGTAGGCACTCTTGATTCATGACAATGACCCCATGGCAAGGTCAGGGTACTCGACCTTGAGGTCACACTACTTGATGCATTATTTTAGACTGATTTAACAACGGTTCTTATATTTCTGAACTTTAAATACAGTTCCAATGTGAAAATAAACACAAATGAAAAAGTTGCGTTATTTGTTTGGTTCAGTATATTTGATATGCTTCGAGTTTTTGTAACATACAACCAGCCAGACAACACCTCGTACTGCGTGGAAAATAAAACCAGGGAGGTGTTCCATGATATAACATGCAACATTTTCCCTTTTTTTTTCTCTGATCGAAACTTATTCACATATTATTATGCGAACTGTGGAATGCTACACTGTGAATGCATGATATATACATATTAGAGGAGATATCGCAATTAGCAGCAGCGTGTCTTCAGTCGAATATACACAGCCGAGTACCCTAAAAAATTGGAGGGCTAATGGAGCTGTGTATTCCCATGGAGTTGTATTTTATAATGCAACTTTTGATAAAAATTATAAACCCTGCTTCTTCCATTAAATGTCCTGTTTCAACTAATTGAAGATTCTGGATTGTAGCTGTTATCAAAGGATTTACAATGGTATTTACCCTTTGTGGAAAATTTTACCACGCGGATGTTTTTGAAATTTGTGCAAAGTACATTTAACGACGTTTTAGGCTGCAAATTACAGTGTAATTACCTGTTTTGAATTTTTTAACTTGAAAATAATTCTTATTTTAAGAAAACCTTGCATTGCAGAAGCGTAAACCACTTGAAGAGCGAAAGTCCCAATTTCTGCGTGTTTGTGTAACACGAGTTTGTTTTGAAAGCTGTAAGTCCAGTAGATTTAAGCAGTAAGTCAAGTAGATTTAGACCTGATTACTCTTTCACTATGATTTGTGCATAATCTATACGCACATACAACATAATATATAGATTCGCAGTTTATTTGCTTTGAAAAGCATTACAGGCCCAGTTTAAACCTCTCGAGTAAGATATATTGTATTTTAAAATTATTTTCTTGGTTTACATTCTTTACATTATTTCAGTTAATGTGCCTAGTCAAATTCAAGTTAGCAAGTTACTTGAAGTCAGTCAAATGACACTGGCATTCACCCCTGAGATTAAGGGTTAAGAACCATAATTAGGCCTATATTTGGATATATCCCCTATAATATTTTTGCCGTCAAGAAGTGGCCCTATACCGGTGCTCTCCTGTGTGTCCGGGAGAGCCATTCGGTGTTGTTCCTTACTACATTGTCCCATTCTGTGCTTTTGGCAGTCGCAGGTTTACGGGGGGGGGGGGGGGAGCGCACGCTCCCGGCGCTCCCCCCCCCCCCCCAACAAAAGCAACTAATAAAAAAAAAAAAAAAAACATGAAAAAAAAAAATATTCTGGCGCCTCCAAAAATTATTGCTCATCTCCGGTCACACGAGAAAGTATGGATGGGTTACCCATTACATCTTTGGTCCGAGCTTTCCGCATCACCTATTTCAAAGACACAGAGTCGATTAATCAACGTGGTGTCAATTGAAGATCGTCAGGCTGACAGGCACAAAAACAACAACTAGAAAAGAAGATTTGCTTCAAAGCAAATCTGTGTGTCTTCAAGAGTTGTAAATATTAAATGCGACAACTTTTATCCTTTGGTACTTCACATGACATAAAGCTTATGGCTGGATGCAATTTTTAAAGTCCAAATAACATTGACCTTTGACCTTTACAGGTCACATGTAAATTGCACAATGTTACAATATCCACAAGTTAAGCCCAACATCAACCAAATCGGATGAAAATTGACCTAGTGATGGCAAGACGAAACTTTCAAAGGTCCAAATGACCTTGACCTTCGAACTTTAGAGGTCACATGTCAATTACAAAATGTGTAGTGTTACCATAGCTACAATTTGAGCCCAACATGATCAAAATTGGATAAACATTGAGCCAGTTACGGCTAAAAGAAAGCCACCATCGAAACAGGTCTTTGACCTTGACCTAAAAATGACATTTTGTCCTAAATTTGACCTTTGACCTTGTCATGACCTTGACATTTTGTCCTAAAATTGACCTTGACATGACCATTGACATGACCTTTGACCTTGACATGACCTCGACATTTGAGATGACCTTTACCTTGCTATGATCAAACTCCTATACACTCGGAACCAAATCTACTATAGTATATAAGATATTGAAGATTTAAAACTTTGATTAGCCCTCATTTGCATAATTTTGAAAGCATGACCTCTCATTATAAAAAGGCCAGACTTCATCTATAGAAGTATAATTGTGCCAAGTTTGGAGTTTCTACGTGTAATACTTTTTAAATGAAATGTCGGACAAATTTGCCTGTGAAGAAAGAAAGAAGAAAAAGTAAGAAATAAAGAATTCCTAAAAACACAGTATGTCTGTGTTGGCACACAGACATAAATACGGCAGCGCCCTCCGTCGAGTGCAGGAAGACTGGTTCCCAACGTGAATGCATCCTCCAATAAGCAAGGTGATAAATAAATGATTTCATGACTATTAAGAATTACTTTTGCTGCTAACTGAAGATTTATACTTTTTACACATTTGTGAATTCAAAAATCACATATGTTTTTCTAAAACTTGTGCTATTGGAGACATTCCTCTGAGAGGAATTAGTTTAATTTGTCCATGGTTAATCATATCCTGCATTGTGGATTTGTAGCATAGTAATATATTTTGACTTCCCTAGAACAATTGAAGCAATTTTTCAGAGGCTTATTTTTGGGTGTGTGTGTTTTTTTTTTATATATATATAGTTTTATAGTTAGTTAATGATTAGATGTATTTAGATGTATCTTCAGTGGTGCTGCTTGAATGTCATAAGTGATTTGTAAATCCTCATCCACGTGGTGGATTTGTGTCTTACTCAGTGCAACTCAGACTATTCTGATTTCAGACAGATCACATTAGTTATTAAGTGATCAGATATTGGTGCTGATTGACACTTTGTACTGAGATTATGTATATATTTACTTTAGCTGATTTGTGAAATCAAGTTCTAGACATATATTCTGGCATTCTGAATATAGTTAAAAACATTCTTCTCATTTTGTAGTTTTATTAGTTATTTAATTTATTGCTTTTTTTGTCATTCAAGTAGCTGTTTTGGAGAATTTGTGAATTCCAATGACAATTGAACAGCAGATGGAAGCTTTGGAAAAAAAAACTCTTTGTAATGGTTATCAAAGTTTGATTATGGGACACTGGCATTCCGAATGAAGATAAACCAGACATCATATCTCTTGCAGTGGTCCCCTGTATAAGGCCCCTCTCACCAGAGGCCACTGCTCTTGAAAAGTCACCATTCTTATGCAGAAAGTGTAACATTTTATTATATAGCCTATATTCCCCCTCTAGAAGGGGCCACCCCTCTTATAAGGCCACTGTTAGGTTGCATTTTGGGTGCCTTATAAAAGGGAAGCCACTGTATTTTATTGACAGAAAAAAGCAGTTTATGCCCCCTTAAATGCATTAAAAACCCTGGAGTTTTGGGGGGCAGAGCCCCCCTGAACACCCCCCACCCCCCCACCCCCGCCAGGGACCTGGGTGGCAGCCTGATCCCCGGCCTTACTTGCTAAGTTCAGCTCCCCCCTCCCCCCCGACAGATCCTGGATCCCCCACCTGACGACAGTGTATGATCTTAACAACAATGTTATGATAGTGTACAATGGGCACTTCAGTACCACAGTGTATCACTGATACAACCAGTTAGTGTAATCAACTGGTTTTCAGGAACAATGTTGGAAAGCCACACTTGACACAAAGCAGCCTCAGTCTAACAAGCTCCAAGTCTTACTTCAATCTACCCAACTTATCTCTTGGATGATGAAAAAAACTTTTTCCAATTGCTTCAAAGTACTCTAACTCATTGCTTCAAAGTACTCTAACTTAAGGTCAATTTTACTACATAAACCTCTGTGTAATCCCAGCTGTATGTTTTGCACAGCCCATCTAAGCTTGTGTGCAAGCCTCTCTGGTGTATGTGATGCAGACAAAGCCTGCCAGCATGCATACAGAAGTTATGTAACTTTTACGGATACTAATTAGCAACAACTAAAAATAGAGTTCTGTCACAGCTGAGGTACTTAGTGAGGAGGGAGATGGAGGGGTGGTCCCACCTGACTTTTTACCAATGGTTGTCCACATGTAAATGAAGCTCCTTCTAGGATTCATTTGTTACTATTCCTGCCCGTTAAAGACAACAAAATACTCAAAGCCACACTACATCTTCCACCATACCCATACCCTGCGGTTCCACTTTCACCAACATGCTTGGTCTATTGCTGGGCAACTGGCCTTGCCCCAATCTGAGACTAGGATATTCCTAATCTCAGCCCCAATTCAGATCCAACGCATGTATACATACACCCAGAAACTGAATTTGCTTCATTTCACTTCATTTCACTTCATTTAACGGGATCAATATGCTACACAGTCATAGGAGATATAAATAGAAGTTAGTGGTTGGTGTAACTATATTTTTGATGACAGAGTCAACTTTCAAACTATGTTGCATTTTAATTTCTCTCACCAGGTGTCCCCACCTATCAGAGAGCTGAACAAATCTATCTGTGTGCATACTTTTGAAGATATTCAAGATCTGATATTTCAGATACTCTTAATTTGCATAATTTAAATTTGTGCAGCCTTTGTTACCAATTCATCAGATGCGCACTATAGTTCATAACATAGCAGTGGAAGTTGGAATGGCATCTCTATCTATCATAGCTTTGAAGTTATTCAAGATTTAAAATTCCCAATGGTGCTACTTACCATAATTTAAATTGGTACAACTTGACAACTTTTGTTTTTAATTAATTAGGTGCACAGTGGTCAACAACCCCCTAATAGAAGTTGGAATGACATCTCTATATATTATTGTTTTGAAGATGTTCAAGATTGAAAATTTCGAATGCTGCTAATTTGCATAATTTGAATTGCTGTAACTTTTGGTTTAGATTCATTACATGAGCAAGGATCAATAGCCGCTTAGTAGAAGTTGAAATGACATCTCTATTTATAATAGTTTTTAAGATATTCATGATTTACAATTTCAAATGCTGCTAATTAGCATAATTTAAATTGCTACAGGTTTTGTTATAAATTCATTACATGTGCAATGGTCAATAACCCTCTAGTAGAAGTTGGAATGACATTTCTATCTATTATACTATGAAAATATTTAAGATTGAAAATTTTGAATACTGCTAATCAGCATAATTTAATTTCTACAACTTTTGTTTTAGATTCGCTACATGCAGAATGGTCAATAACAACCTTGTGGAAGTTGAAATGACAAGTCTATCTATGATACTTTTGAAGATATTTAAGATTTAAAATGCAGCTAATTAGCATAATTTAAATTGATACAACTTTAGTTTTAAATCCATTAGTTGTGCAATGGTCAATAACCCTCTAGTATAAATTGGGATGACATGTCTATCTGTTATACTTTTGAAGATATTCAAGATTGCAGATTTAAAATGCCCCTAATTTGCATAATTTTAAACATCTTCATTCCCATGCATAAATAGGCCAAACTTCTTGTATGGAGGTACAATCACACCAACTTTAGAGTTTCAATGTATAATAGTGTCAGATAAAAGAAGAAAGAAAGAAATAAAGGACTTCAGGAAAAACATAAAAGTGTGTGTTGACACACACACTTTAATTAGTGTATCAGCGAGGAGATTCAATAACAAATTTGGGTGAACAACAGGAGGAAGTACATTAATAACAGACCTGAGTAGTTTAAGTCTAGGTAGTACATGGAGGGGACAAAACAGGAAAAAGTGACTTGTATCTTTCTTTAAGTGGTTGCACGGACAAGCTGCAGAGGGCAAAATATTTCTGTAAATGATATTTAAATTTCAAGCGTCAATGTTTCTATAAATGATAGTTCAACTTAAATTGTCCCATGCGCAGCTACGTGTGCATAACATTAGCAAAACGATCGCCAAACGTAAAGTATTTTGGAATATTTCGGAAGTTTGTGGCTCAAAAAAAAAAAAGAATTTTGGTTAACTTGGCCTTTAAGATAGAGAGTGTGGGAGACACTTTAACGTCGTCTGGTAGGTCGTTCCATAGGCCAATGCTAGAGGGCAGAAAAAATTTGAAATATCAATCAGTCCCACACTTGATTACATTTGCCTGAGTTAAATGGAAAGTCCGAGTCGGGGGCCTGTTTGTGTTAATACGTAATTTGGAATTAGGTCGTAAAGGTAAGGGGCCATGGGCTTATTTAGTATTTTATACAAAAGAACTAGTCTAGAGAAATTTCTGCCAGTGTATAGCGGCTCCCAGCCTATTTCAGCGAGTAGCCGGTCACTTGATGTAAATTTCACAGCACCAGCATAGATTCTGGCTGCTTCATACTGAATTCCTTCTAAAAGATCAGAAAGCTCTTGACTACAATCATTAAAAAGGCCACACCCATATTATGATATTGGGCAGACCATGGACAAATACAATTTTGCAAGGTTTTCCAGAAAGTTTCAATTTAAGTCTTTTCAAGAGAGATAGTCATTACTTGCTTCAGTGACGATGCGATTTACGTGTAGGTGCCACATTAGGTCAGAAGAAAGAGTTATGTCCAGGTGGGTGTGATTTGTCGCCTCGGTAACCGTCAAGGTACAAAGTAGGGCGATTTTCTTTATTTCTCTGACAGGAGAACAAAACCGAGAGAGATTTAATGGCACTGAGAGTCATGCGCCACATCCGACCCCAGGTGGATAGGCGACCAAGATCATTATTGATGCGGGCACCAGAAGCTTCACGATGATAGATAATCTCAAGAATGCTAGTGTGATCAGCAAAAAGCCTGATGTCACGTGTGATATCATCAATGATGTCATTGATATAAATTAGGAATAGAAGAGGCCCAATGATGGCGCCTTGGGGTATACCAGCTTCTATGGGTAACCATGAGGAGCACTTGTCGTGTATGAATCGTATGTTGGCGATTATTGAGATAACTATCGAACCAGTTGACAATGGTTGGGGTGATGCCGAGTTACTGCATTTGAAGGAGGAGACCAAGATGCCATACACGGTCAATTGCATTACAAATGCCAAGAAAAACCATCCTGGTCTCTTTGCCAAGTTCCAAACCATCGTAGATTTTATGAAAAATGCTAACTAGTTGGTTTATAATGGAGTCGTTGGAAAAGAAATCTGGAATTACGCCTGGTCAAAAGATCATTTTGCATTACATATTCATAAAATGTGTTGTATACCGGTCTTAAAAACTTTTGACGCATTGGACAGAAAAAATATTGGGCGGTAGTTCGATGTTAATTGCATATCCGATTTCCTGTGAACAGGACAAATGTTTGATTTCTTCCTTTCGTAGGGAATTCACCGTCAGACAGTGAGATGTTGAATTATAAGGGTCTGTACTAGGTCCTCTTGTATTTCTAATTTACATCAATGATATAGTTAATGTGTTAAACTATTCGCCGATGACACATCACTTTATCTTACTGTCGATGATCCAGTCATTGCTGCTATACGGTCCAGAATAGTGAACTAACCTCCCTTGATGAATGGTCCAAGGAGTGGACTGTCTCCTTTAATGGACTGAAGACCGACACTATGCTTATTTATCTGAAGAAGAACACCCCTGATCACCCTCCTCTCATTTTTCAAGGCCACCAACTAGAGAATGTTCCAGAACATAAAGTTCTCACATTAAACAAATTGTACTCAAGGCATCCAAACAGTGAAACATCATGAAATCTATCCAATGCCGCCTTGATCGTGAAACCTTGGAAATAATTTACAAATCTTTCATCCGTCCTGTCATGCAATATGCTGGCATGGTCTGGAATGGCTGCACCCAATCTGATAAAGATCTTCTTGAAGACATTAAGCTGACTGCAGCCCGAATTTTGACAGGTGCTATGAGATCTCATCTCCACAGGATCCCTATAGATCGCTATATGTTTCTGATGTGCTCTCGTCGGGCGCCCACATCAGTGAACGCAATAGCGAGTCAGGGGGATGCTTTGGAGGCAATATGAGAACCACCCCAAAGGCTAAACTGTACGAAGAAACTGGCTGGAAGCCATTGTGAAAGCGAAGGGAAAGATCTAAATGCATAACGATGTATAAAATCGTTCATAAACTTACTCCTAGTTATTTGTATGCTGCCTTATCCGACGTTCCATTAGTAGATGAAAACCATCGTCCAAACACCAGAGGACGTTCAGATTCCAGTCGACATTCTGACATGCAATCGTCTAACTCCAGGACAGTCCTTTTTGAGAAATCATTCTTTCCATCTGCTATTAGTTTATGGAACTTACTCCCGTTATATACTTACCGACCCTGTCTCAATTCAAACAGAGAATTTCGAATCCGGAAACATGTGTCACACATCCAAAACTTGTAAACATTGGTAAGAGATACTTGTCGATGTTGCATTCCCGTCTGCGTGTTGGCCGCAGTCAGCTGAATGAACACTTGAATAAGATTGGCGTTGTCGAATCTGCAAGCTGCACATGCGGCGCCACAACTAAAAGCGTTTGGCACTATTTCCCAACCTGCCCACGATATGTCATTGCCCGCGATATCCTCCACACTTCCATCAGTTCGGTAGCACCGTTTTTGTGCTGTTTTGTATGGTCATGATAACTGTTTCCTACAGGAAAATATCCGTATCATTTTATCAGTTCAAGATTGTATTTAAAAAACTAAACGCTTTCGAAGTGAAACAATAACTTAGTGCACTATCTATGGTTATCGCATCATGGTCCCTTCTATCTGTGCACCGTTTAATGGTGTCTCCCTTCTACTTGTCTCCTCCGTACGCCCCTCGTTGAGTCCCCTGACGAGACGAGAGGCGTAAATTTGGAATATACGTGCCGTATGTCCTGTGCTCTTGTCTCTTCTTTGTAAGAAGGATATGTACAGAGCTCTACCTTCCTTCCTAATTGCTTTCTTCAGAATGAAATATGTTTAAACCAAGATCACAACATTAGCACCTGGTTATGTATATATAAACACTGGTTATATGAGACTGAGAGAAAAGTAATTCAGGGACTGAAAAACAAAAACATAAATGAAATAAAAAATGCACCAAATCAAACTTTCGATAAATTTCTGTTACGTAAGAGGAGGGGGTTCTCATAAATGGGGGTAAAAATGTCTAAAGACTTCAACTTTCTCGTTATTGTTGGAAATACTACGATCGTTCTCAATAAGGGAGGGGGTGTTTGGATGAATGGTTAAAGACTTCGACTTTCTTATTATTGTTGGAAATAAAATAATAAGATCGTTCTCAGTAACAGGGGGGTGTTTGGATGCAACTTGCATCCAAGAATTTGCCTCACGACCAAAAATAGGTGTTTTTCTCGGGGGACATGGGCGTAATACTACTACATGTACTAGTAACTACAACTACTACTAGGGGCCTACTACTACTACTAATACTATCGTTCACAACATGGTTACAAAGCACATTGACATCACATCGAAAATGTATGGGTTACATATGGCAAGGAGTATAAACAACACATTACAAGTAAACACTGCTACTTTTCAAAATCTAAAAAATTCTTGAAACACAGAACAAGAATTTTCACATGTAGGCCATTTCTTTGTCCAGGTGATATCCACCATTGACTCATTTTTTTGTCAATAACACCTGCATGCCACTTGCAGAGACAAGACAGATAGGGGCAGGGGGGACGTAATATATATATATATATATACACAAGTCAAGCATCAAATCATTTCAATAATTCTTTTAACGAGTATGAAACCTCAAATATGACGTTGCTATCGAAGGAACAACCAAAGAACGGCCATGTAGCAGTGTTGGGAGTAAAAGGGGGGGGGGGAGTCATTTCGCAAGGATAGTTTCCAAAAAACACCAATTCTATGTAAATATGAGTTCAGTTGGATGTTGCTCATGTGCAATCCTGAGTACATCACTGATACTGTCCTATTACAAACACGATAACGACTCTTCTTATTTTGCACTTTATATACAATTTTTCAAGGTGGCTTGTAATATGAAAATATGCTCAGCTTTTATCCAGTGGAAGCTGATTAATCATAAATTTACTACAGGTTGACCACGCCACATAACCGAATTCCAAAACAAACCTGATGAAAGACAAATAGTTTCCAACATGGATGTGGAGTTTTTAATTTTCATATTTAAATATGCTTATGCAGCATTGCCTTTCCTATTTCATACTCACAAAACAGTAATTCTCAGTGTGTCTGGGATTCATTGTCCCGATATACAGTCGACAAAAAAGTCAATTTGACTGAACAGAATCACGTGTGAAAGCATAAACTTCAAATTGCTTTTCGTTTCCGTTTGAAAAAAAAAAGTAGTGTAGCAGGGCATTCAAACTGAAAACAGGGAATGGTGATCCTGGATGAGGAGCGGAGGTAGCTGTCAATTCTGGGTTTTATTGGATTTGGTTTGAAAGTTGTTGTTTTTGTTGTTGTGCGTGTGTAATGGTCCCTTAGTGTATCAGCGTAACTTTCAGGTTGATTTAACTGAATACACAATTCCATACCGTCCACAAACTGGGCATACCTTCAACACACAGCGTTGATTGAAGGGTCCGCCAGAAAAAAAAAATCATAATTAGGCTGGCATTTGCTCAAATTAGGTCATGATGACATCCAAATCTAATCAGTTCATCTTGCCAGGTAAGATAAGCACATTGCAAAATTTGAGCAAAAAACGTGGAGGCGTTCTGCATGGCGGCAACGAGAATGTGCACATATCCGGACAGACGGACAGCCCTAAAACATAAAGGTCCCCCCCCCCCATGGGGCGGACCTTTAATTAAACGTGTATTCGATGTTATGTTAGAAACATCGACTTATAAAAATAACTCAATCGCGCTTATACCACTTCACACAACAAAAATAAAAAATGCCAAGCAGAAAAAAGCCAACCAAAAAAACAGCATGCCACATGATCACATGCACCTGTTATTATCGTCATAAACTGGTTGATGATGTTGATGTTGATGATGATGATGATGATGATGATGATCATCATCATCATCATCATCATCATTATCCGTGTATATTTTATGTATGTATACATGTACATACAAACAATGAGCATATCAGCGCAGAAAAATGTCAATAAAACGGAAATTGTCTTTGCCATTAGCATTATAATCATTACCGTCAGGGTTATGGCATACTTGTCATTATAATCATTATGCAATAATCATCGCAGTCTTCCATTTTTTATTTCCATTTGTGTGGAGGGTGTTGTTTTTGTTTGTTTCGTTTCTATTTACACTTTTGTTTTCATTTAGGTATATCAAAAACTAATTGGCCACCTTTCTATGCAGCAGTGTGATGTCACAATCTCCTCCAGGTGTTTTAATATGAAAAGTAGTGCTACAGCAACAGCAACAGAGTGCCTGATCATAAAAAATTGTCTTAAGCGGCCCTTGTGCCAATATTATGTTCACATGTTTTATTTGCTGCATCAAGTTTTGACGCACTCGAGTTCATTAATCACTCTGCATAATACACTTAAAGGTCCACCCATGGAGGTAAGTACCATAGCGTCATTAGCTATAGTCGCGGCACTGAAGGAGAAAATGTGTTCTCAGCGAACAAAGTCCCAAAGCGTGGCGATAAAAGCTACCAACGATTAGGGATACACAATTATAAATTTATATCGGAATGTACCGTGTGCCATTTTCGTTTAAACGGGAAAGAAATTACAGTAAATGTAAAATTACAAGGAAAAGGCGACAAAAGAAACTGCCAATCTATTGTGTCGAGCCTTTTTAATAGCGTCAGAAAATGTGAATGAGCAACTTGAGTAACATCCATACCCGAACATCCATACCCCTGGCCACATCAACAAAATACAGTTGTCAACACACACATGCTCGCAGCACACACAAGTGGTATATGCTATTATTTCGTTTAGGCCTTCATGTATAAGCTTTAGTTATTGGTCTTGAGACATGCTATTAAAATGGCTGTAACCTACAATTGTAATCAATTGATTCAATAGCACAATTATTTATAGATCTTCTTTTTTTTCTGCAGTGTACAATAAATCTTACTCTGTGATTAAAGCATGTCTCACTTCTGTATTTTCAACAAAGTGACAACAGACAAGCATATTGTTCATAATCAGAAATATGGATCATGTGCCGACAAATAGTAGCAGTTCTATCGCCAACTCATGGCATAATGCTGGCGATTATTAGGGGGCTTTGGTCTCCAAGATACGACTGATCATGCACTTGGAGTCTTAGAAAATGCTCAGGATCCGTGACAAGTTTCCCGGCTTAGCATGGGTGACTAGTCACCAGGTCCCTCTGGCCAAATTAAAACGCGTTACGAATTCTCTTCTGTAAAAGTTAAGACGATTAAGTCAAGTCTTTATAGCCATTTGCTATTCATACGGGACGGTAATATAAGTCCATGGTTCTCGTTTTAAGTTTGAGTTCATTATCACAAAGAACATATATGTATATGCACATATACCTGATATAACGGGACTAGGGCACGTGACGTTAATGTGCGCAGAACTGATCAACTCATCGACTGCATCGTTACGCACGGCGGTAGCTGAACTACAAGACCTTTCCCTGAACAAACACACGGTCCAGGATGTCGGCCCTGGGGCTTGAGAAAATATTGGCTTACACACTGCCAGATCTCGTGTCTCCTCCGCCCGACCCTCCGGGAGCTTTTCTGGCCAGGGAATTGAAGAAAATTCACGATGATAGTTGTGGAGTTTTGCCGCGTACTTCACATAGTAACCGGGGACCCGGACCACTGATAAGATGGAGTACAATGTATGTGACAGACTATGTACCGGTGAGTGAGTTGGAGGAGCGAGCAAAGAAAAAAGAAGATTTGGCTAAAAACAAGGGAAAGGCAAGAAAAGAAGAACAAACAAAGGCTAAAACATTGGCCAGTGACGTCATGGCGGAGGCTCAACAGTCGAAGGTATGTAACGAAGTCGAAGTGTCCGCCTAATTACAATGTAAAAAAGGGTAAAAAAAAAAAAAAAAAAAAAAAAAAAGAAGAAGACAGACAGGAGGATGCCCGGAAAACAAAACGGGCCGTCCACAAAGACGATAAATTTCGTTTCATTACACGAAGTTTCACTCCCAGAGAAAGCTGATGTGGATGGGGACGGGGATCTGTGCGCCCGTGAGGTAGACCTCCACCCCCCTTCGTTGGACTATGCCGCTTATTTCCTTTAACGTCCAAGATTTCATGAGTAATTTCGTTTTTTCTCGCAGCGTTGCCCATGCATTTTGGAGGATTATGTTTAAAAGTAATAATAATAATAATAATAATAATAATAATAATAATAATAATAATAATAATAATAATAATAATGATGATGATGATGATGATGATGATGATGATGATAATAATAATAATAATATGTTTTGAGTTACAGTTTGTTGACAGTTATGATACTCACGGGGGGGGGGGGGGGGCAAATGGGTTTGCACCGAAAGATTACTTTCTCTATTTTTCAGACCCGCTGAAAAATGAATATAAAAAGCATAAATTACAATACATTTACCGATAATTTTAGGATTACCCCCCCCCCCCCCATTAAATTCACCTCTTGGGTCTATTCCTGTCGGTAAAATTCCAGACTAATTAATCAACCGACCTGACATAATGGTCCCTGTGTTTAATCACTATGGCGTCCGTGAACATGCATGCAGTTAAACGACGAACTCTGTTCAAAATTATGATCGCTCATGAAATACCTGTGTGTCCTGTCCTGCAGCACTTATATCTGAACATTTCCGAGATCTATCTTAAATTCCCCCAAATAGAGGAAAATACTGGTTCAAAATAGTAGAGCTAATATGAAATATGAAGGAAATATATGATCAATTTGGCTGAAATTTGCTAAACATCTGAAATCTCGCATGCCGGAGAGCTTCCATTTTCATGTTCTTTTGAACAGATGAGCGCTAGCCAAATATTCTTGTAAACTCTGGTTGCAATCGAAACAACAACAACAACAACAACAACAACAACAACAACAACAACAAAAGTATAGTTAGACTGCACTTAAATTGTCATAATTATTCGTTTGCTTGATATTCACAGTGTAGTACAGGTGGGGTTACAAAGGTTCACCAATGACACAGCCGTGCATAGATATTTCAGTGTGAAAAAATCTGATTTTCTGAAAAAAGCAGCTTTTCCGATGGATTCTTTGAATTAATTTGAATCTAGGGATATTGTGAAGCATTTTTTTTTTCAAAGCTGAAGCTATACGGGTCCCCAGAAGTGTTTTTGTGTTTTGAAGAAAGTGACCAAGCAGTTTCTGGAAAAGCATGGACTGATGACAAAATGGTCACCATGTGGTAGCATAAAAGTGTTCTGTCTGAACTGAGTGTAAATAACAAATCCTAGTGATGTACATATGCATGTAATTGCCTGCTGATGACAGATCATGGCCTGTTGTATTTCTGGTCTGTCAGAAATACTAGCATGTAGAAGTCCACCATTGTTGGTTCTAATTTGCATCATTTCAACCTCACTGAAAGGGCCACACAATTAAAGAGATTTAGCTTTATAGTGGTGTCTAGGAGATTAGCTCTGAACAAAACTGATGATGGACAAACCTCGGATGTGAAGTCAGAATGGCACATCTATACATAATAGTTTTGAAGGCATATATTCAACATTTAAATTTTTCAAATCCCCGGAACAGGTATAAATACAAATTCTACAACTTTTGCTCGGGGCTCACTGGATGCGCCTACAGCACAAATCTATGAATTGAAGTTCGAATGGCACCTATCCCTATAATAATTTTGAAGATATTCAACATTTAAACTTCCATGTGCCTCTAATCACAATAGATTAAAATGCTACAGCTTTTGTTTGTGGTTCATTGGATGCGCTTACAGTACAAACATATGAATTGAAGTTGGAATGACACCTCTACCTATAATAGTTTCGAAGATATTCAAGGTCTAAATTTTCAAATGGCTATAATTTGCATAATTTTCAAAACCGTCACCCCTCTTCATAAAAAAGCAAGACTTAATGTATGGAAGTAATCATGCCAAGCCTGGAGTTTCTGCGTATGTAGTCTTCAAATAAAATGTCGGAAAAATTTGTTGGTATAGAAAGAAAGAAAGAAAGAAAGAATGAAAAGAAAGAATGTCTGTGTTGGCATATATATCTAATCATTAGGGGCCGCTCTTTATTGGGACATTTGTATGTGTAAATTAGTACACCACCTCCTTGGAGAGGCTATGCGGTGTGATTTTAAAGTAGTCGTTCATATATCACCTAATTTGAGGCAAGCCCTTAAATCAATCTCTGCAAGATTAGAACATGGTTTGAAACCATGGATTCTCACCGACATCTTTTCTTGGCCGCCTGGTCGTCTGTGAGGGGTGAACATGAATGTCACCAAAGCAACATTCTTTCGATCTGAAGGAATATTGTTGCCTCAGTCCAATAGTATGATCTTTTAAAGGTTAAGCATTGACAATTGCTATAACGGTGGATATACCAATGCAGAGCATGTTGACTGACGGAGATGAATTAATGCAAAATTGTACGTACTGCACACGATAATGAATTAGCCATTGGCTAGACTTGTGGATATCCGTCGTGAAACTCGCAAGTTCATTGCCACTAAAAATCGATGTGCTCTGAATGGACACGACAATACAAGATTCATATTTTTTTGTAAAGCAACCTTTCATTCAAGTACCAGCATGCGAACAGTTACCCCCGAGCAAGGAGGCTGCATCTCTATTTAGCATCCTTGCCGTGAGAGACCAGACCAGAGGCCATAAAAAGGGTCCAGGTCAACAGCTTTCCTCTGCGCGCTTTGGGCGCAATGTGCCAAACGAGCGCCGAATAAATTTGTCGACTCGGTCAAACTCGATATGAAAGAGTTAACGCAACTGTTGACCATAGATAATACCAGACGCCAGAATATTGTCCAGGTTGACCGCAGTCATGAAATTCTACACCATCAATTAATCTGTCGTACATTCAGGAGTTTTTTCCAGCTCCATGGAGATGTTCTAATCATGGCAGAAGTCGGCGAAGGAGATCGAGTATTCGACTTTTCAATTTGTCGGTGCTTCTTTGTCAACCACACACAAACAGACTTCTCAAAGCAAATTTGTCCCCCACATTACGTAGCTCCTGTGTCTTATCAGGGAGTTCAAAGCTATCTGGTCTAGTCCGAATATTCAACGTATCACATTGAAAAAAGTAAGTAAAATTAATGAAATAAAAAATAATATAGAATAATAATAATTATCATAATAATCTAAATCTAAAAATGTTTACAGATAGATAGATAGATAGATAGATAGATAGATAGATAGATAGATAGATAGATAGATAGATAGATAGATAGATAGATAGATAGATAGATAGATAGATAGATAGATAGATAGATAGATAGATAGATAGATAGATAGATAGATAGATAGATAGATAGATAGATAGATAAAAGAGGTAAAGAATCATATTAAAAAACATTCAATCCTGGTCAAGTTCAAATCATAATGATACAAAATGTCAAACATATAAAAACATGAGAGAGTAAGAAGAAGACTGTGACAGTCCTGTGGCCAGTTGACTTAGCATGCAAAAAATGAAGTGATCCTGTCACCTTTGGAATTAGGTCAAGGTCACATTTCTTGCAGCGTGTCATGCACAGATGTCAAACTACTGGCACAATAGTCAAAACTTTAGCTCAGATAATTTCAAATTATCAAGACGGCAGTATATTTGATGAAAATGATCATGTGAGCTTGGAAATGGAGTCAATCACTCATGTACTGTGTAAATTTGACCCACATTGAGGTACACCGGCATCAAAAAGCTAGCTCAAATAGTTTTTCAGTTATCGAGTGAACAGTAAACTTCAGTAAGTGCCCCTGAGACATTGGAAATGGGGTCAAGGTCACCCATGTACCGTGTAAGTAACGACCTCATATCCAGAAGCATCCCTAAGCAATTTCGAAGCAATTGACAAAGCGGTTTCGCAGATGTTTTCAGATTTTGTCGAAACAAATCGTTTAAAAAAAACCCAAAATCATCCTGACCATTTGAACAAGCTTGGTAGAGGCTCGCCCAAAGTACCTCCCAAGACTAGCACTGCTATATAAATTACTGCTTAATGATGCTAGTAGGAATATCTTACAAGTATTAACCTACAATGTACAGTAATGCTACTTATTGTATTAAAAGCGAGTATGGTTTAACAGATTCATGTACCTCAAATGTTAGGGTTAAACAAGGTTGTGTGCTCAGCCATCTTTTGTGTATTCTGTTCTTAGCTGACATGATACAAATCTTTGAAAAACAATATGATCCTGTCCTGGTACATGATTTCAAACTCAACTGTCTAATGTATGCAGATGCCTTGGCTTTAATGTCTACTTCTGCATCTGGCTTACAACGAACCTTGAATAAACTTCATGATCACTGCAGCACATGGCAACTCACAATAAACATTGCCAAAACCAAGGTTATTACCACTTATATAAAAACTCGCCAGTACTTTCGGACCTGTATCCACTATCGGGGCAACCTTCTCCATTGAGCTTCGTCTTTGACGCAGTGGGGCGCTTGGCACTCAGCCTATTGCTGACCCTTATTTCATTGCCTCAGGGCGACTTCAATGTGTGATACAAAATCCTTATTCTGGTGCCTACAACTGGTCACTGTTTTTCCTTGTATTTACATTTTCAGGTAATGCTCACCCTGGAAAAGTCCCATTATATAGTGTACATTACATTCACTCGACAAATTAACCTTCCCTTAACACTAATCATACATATATTTTGGAAGCTACATGTCCAAGGTCTTTATTTTGTTCCGAGGCAGGAACACGCACACACCGAGTCCTGTATTCTGTACTCCTTCTCTTCACACACCTGTATCTGCATGTATGTGTTCGTCATGGCATATCATCTTGTGTGCATTTTACTTGGTCTCATGTACTTGCGTGTCATTATTTTCTTTTTCCGTACTTAGCAACAAATAAGACTACCGCAAGTATACGAGCTACTCAAACCACAAAAGGATTCTGTGAGTTAATAATTTTGTATTTTATTTTTTTCCCACGTCTTTGTGTCAACACCTTTCCAGCTCGATATCCACAATTTCATCCCCTTCTCCTACCCATGTTGAAATTTTCCAACGAGGCTTAAAGGCCTGAATGGAAGCGTTGTTTTCTGAGTGTGACTAACTTTGGTAAACAACATTGGGAGGAGAGAGAAACATTTTAAAGACAGTACATCCCCCTCAGCGGTTCGTCCTTTTTGTGCACGAGAAGGGTTCAATATTTATTGAAATGGAAAGGGGTTAATAGAATTGACGGCGACGTGAAGCCATGGTTCGCCAGAAAGTATACCATTATGAAAATCAATATTGGAAGGATTTCCTCGCAGATATATGTTTCCTTTGAGGTACAAATAAGTGAGCTGGAAAGGCTAAGTAACACCATCACTGAATACTGAATGGATCTATATTTTACCATCCAGTTGTTCTTTTTGTGTGTGTGTGTTTTGCAACACATAAGCACTTTCGGTGTGACCATGTGCATAGGACACAACACAGGAACTTTGTTGACGGATACAAAGCACAAGGCACGCTCTGTCAAAGTTTTAACTCTTCACTTGATGACGGTTACCGGAGCATGAGACAGCATCGATTCCCATGGTTTGAATCATTTTTTCTTTCTTTCTTCTTTATTTATTTGTTTGTTTATTTATTTTGTTATGTATATGTGCACAGTCCACATTTGATGGGAGAGGTCACTGTTTAATAATCGTAAATTTTACATTTGTGCTTTTGGTCAACAGCTTTCACGTATTCCATCGTGACATATATACGCTGTGTCTGCACGGAGCACGGGTTTTCTTGCACCTGGGAATGAATCAAACACAGGTGTAAACTAATTATTAATCATTTTTCCCGATGGCAGAAAAACTGGGTTTGAAGTACAAGTTTTTACAATCAGAAAGTCACAGATCCAAACGCAAGCTGAACAACTGCAATTTGAACATGAAGTTAACATATTTTACTCTGGGTGTGTACTTTGTTGTCGTTCTATGACTGCAACAGGTATCAGGCGGTGCGAAAAAATTCACATGTACTCCGTTCAAATCGTCCATCTGGTACCCAGAGTAAGTACAGTTTGGTGGGTATCACAATTCAATCGTGCACACGCTTCATTCAAAGACCCCCACGGGTGTATCCCGCTCGCTAAAAATGTGATTTGAAAGTTGGTGAGTGATACCTTTGCAAGTTATAAACAAGAGGGCTGTGTGAACAGCCCATGCTCAGCTGACCTAGACATTCATCACTTTTGCAGCTCTGTGAACTTGGGAAAGGATCAAGGTCACCCATGTTCTGAGTAAGTCTGACCTTTATAGAACACTAGCATGTGAAACATCAAGGTTCGAGTAGTTCTCAAGTTATAATGAAGAGTAAAATTCATGTATGTTGCACTGTGACCCCAGAAACGAGGTCAAGGTCATTCATGTACTGTCTAAGCATGACCTTCATACAGAAACATTAACATGTGCAGCATCACAGTACTAACTTAAAACAGATCTCAAGTTATCAAGTAAACAGTAAATTTGGTGTCAGTTGTCCTGTACATTAGCATTAGAATGCCCATTGACTTACATAATAATCAATAGGAAAGCTGCATTGACCCGAATTGAAAATCCTTAAAAATCAGGAATCCAAAACTGTGCCACCTAGTAAACATCTTTGTTTGACCCTTCCACGAGAACATATCCATCACATTTCAGCTTAATCTGAGTGACGGTTCTGAGAACAAGTGAAAAATAGCAAAACCATACAAAAAATTCATTAAAAAAAATAGAAAAAAATTGCAGCGCCACCTGGTGAACAAATTAGGAACTAGGTGTTCCTGGGAGTGTCTATGTACGATATCAAAGCAATTGGGTGAGCGGTTTCAGAGGACAAGAGTTTTAAAGGTTTGCCCCAAAAAAGAGCAAAAAATTCATAAAAAAATCCAAAAATCAATAGAGCGTGACCATTCGAACAACTTGGTAGAGATCCACCCAAGGCACATGCCCACCAAGTTTGAAGTAAATCTGACCAGAATTATTTAAGTTATAGCCATTACAAGAAATTCCCATGTTAAACTTGCCAATTAAAACTTTTGTGAAGATTTTTGAAAAAAAAATATTTAAAAAAATCCAAAATTCATTGGAACATGACCATTGGAACAAACCTGGTAGACACCCACCCAAGGTACATCCCAACCAAGTTTAAAGTAAATCTGGATGACGGCTTTGGAGGAGAAGTCGCAAATGTAAATTAGCATTAGAATGCCCATTGACTTACATGGCAATCAATAGGAAAGGTGCATTTACCGAAAAGTAGCCGAATTGAAAAAATCGTTAGGGATGGTTCAACATTTTCATCATTTTTTAATTAGTACTTACAGTACGCAAGGGGGGAGGGGGTTAAGTGGGTCTGTACACTTTCACAGGATATGGAAAATGATGGTCTATTTTTGGCCAGTTTTGTGCAATTTTGCTATGATTTGGGGGGGAAAATCATCATTTTTAAAGTAGTAATTTGGGGGGACGGAGGGGGGTCATGAAATTTAGTACCCTAAATACTAATTCAAAAATGATGATAATGTTGAACTATCCCTTAAACATCAGGAATCCGCAGCACTCCCACATAGTGAACCACATTGTTTGACCCTTCCACAAAGAACATATCTACCACGTTTTAGCTTAATCT